>JAEIGM010000620.1:0-16712 GCA_018903735.1 Drosophila cardini
ATCCAAACATTTCAAGCTTTGATCTTAACCGATTTTGAATCGGAATACCATTTAATTCAATAATTTTCATTTATTTCGACTCTGCATCAAAATAATCTTGATTTCGTCAATTTAAAATTTTTTCATTTTTTAGACCCCGTACTCTAAAAAAGAGTAGACGGGTCTATTAGGTTTGTCTGAAGCGAAATGTGCGTAACAGGCAGAAGGAGGCGTGGCCGACCCCATAAAGTATATATATTGATCACCATCAACAGCCGAGACGATATACCAATGTCCGTCTGTCCGTCTGTCCGTCCGTCCGTCCGTCTGTATGAACACCTGGATCTTCTAAACTATAAGAGCTAGAGCCACCAAATTTAGAATGAAAGTCCGTCTGCTTCGCGAGCAGATCAAGTTTATTTCTAATCTTTGCCACGCCCCTTACCGCCCCCGCAAATTGTAAAAAACAATTTTAACATAACCATAACTTGAAAACGAAAAGAGCTAGAGGGACCAAATTCACACATTATGTGTATGGTACCACTATAACTATCCTCACCAAGTTTGATCCGGATCGGGCAACTATAGCCTATAGCTCCCATAGGACAAATCGGTCAAAAATTGGTGATTTGTACGGAGACATGAAGTTTTAGTTGAGCGATTGCAACCAAACTAACATATTATGTGTATGGTACCATTATAACTATCCTCACCAAGTTTGGTCCGGATCGGACAACTATAGCCTATAGCTCCCATAGGTCAAATCGGTCGAAAATTGGTGATTTGTATGGAGACATGAAGTATTAGTTGAGCGATTGCACCCAAACTAACGCATTATGTGTATGGTACCATTATAACTATCCTCATCAAGTTTGGTCCGGATCGGATAACTATAGCCTACAGAGAGAAAAACAAGAAAGAATGCTATAGTCGCCTCGCGACTTTAGGATACCCGTTACTCAGTTTAATTATATTATTAACAATATAATATATTATTAATAATATTAATAATATTACAAACGGTTAGGTAATCGACCCTATTGATTTTAATTCAGATGACTTGAGAAACGCAGAAAATTTTCATACAAAATCATATTTACAGCGTATTTTTGACCGATCGTCCCTATGGGAGCTATACGATATAGTCGTCCGATTTGGATGAAACTTAGTCAATATGTTTATATTATTGACAGATATATTCTTTGTAAGTTTCACTTCGATTGGTTGGCCAACGCAAAAGTTATTCATATAAATTCATATTTGGAGCGTATTTTTGACCGATTGTCCCTATGGGAGCTATATGATATAGTTGTCCGATTTGGATCAACTTAGCAATATGTTTATATTATTGGCAGATATATCTGTGTAGTTTCCTTCGATTGGTTGGCCAACGCAAAAGTTATCCATATAAATTCATATTTGGGGCTATTTTTTACCAATTATCCTTTTGGGGGTTATATAAAAAATTGGTCCGTTTTTAAAAAAACCCGTGTACTTTCTGTGTAAATTTGGTTTAGATAGCATTACTAACAAAAAAAGTTTTCTATACTAAAACATGCTATTTTTTACCTGTTTTTTACCTTTGTATGCACATAGAACGCCCTAAAGTGGGCGTGTCAAAAAACAAAAGCAAACTTGTACTGCTTGGGCATTTTATCTTTCGTTTGCGACCACTCGGGCCTTTCTAGCTCTTATAGTCTCTGAGATCCTTTTGTTCACACAGACGGACAGACGGACGGACGGACAGACGGACAGACGGACAGACGGACATGGCTATATCGACTCGGCTTGTCATGCTGATCAAGATTATATATACTTTATGGGGTCTGCCATGTCTCCTTCTCCCTGTTACATACATTGCAACGAATACAATATACCCTTTTACTCTACGAGTAACGGGTATAAAAATCAAGTTTTTCGTACTTAAAAGGGCACATTTCAAACTTGATATCTGCCCGAGAATGAAAATACGAAAATAGAGAATTTCATTCTCAATTTAAGTACGATTTTTTAAGTTCGGAATTTTTGATTTAAGAATACTTCATACTTAAATCAAGTTCTTAAAATTCTTGGAACAAGTTCAGCTAATCACGATTTGAGATCATGTGTACTTAAAATATAAGTACTTTTTACTCTTAAAATAAGTACGACAAATTTTGATTCAAGTTTTCGAGAACTTAATTTAAGAATGCATGAACTTAGAAAGTAAGTACAAAAAATTCTTAAATCAAGTATTAACCATCTTGATTTGAGTTTACTTGAAACTTGCTTCAAGATCTCACATACTTGAAAAGTAAGTGCACAGCGTTTTTGAAACAAGTTTTACCCATCTTGATTCAAGTTTTCGGAAACTTGATTCAAGATCACACATACTCAAAAGAGTAAGTACATAATATTCTAAATAAAAGTATGTGCAATCTTGATTCAAGTATACCTATACTTGAATAATATCTCCCAATAATAATAAAAGACATTTTTATAATTCCATTATAATGTTTTTTTATTCAAAATATTTTTTTTTAATATTTTATTCTAACATATGTTTGATTGTTGTATAGGGGATACAAAATCTTTAATTTCAAATTTTTTCATTTCTTTTAAAAGATGTCATATTTCACACGCATGAATATGACGTTAAGCAAATAAGGGATGGTATAAATTAATTGAACACTACTTAATTCCTATTTGTGCTGATTATCTAAATGTCTTCGAAATCATGGAAAATTGCAGAATGTTTGTGCACATGTCATTAATAGACTTTCGATAAATGAATGGATGTTAAGTCACTTTTACAAATAGCACAGACAAATATAAATGGTTGTTTGGTCATACCAGATAAGTAAGATAAGATTAACTTTTTCCATTGATAGTCATTGATGCTTAAAATGTGTACAACTAAGCACTGCTGGGCATCCGTAATTGTAGCCTTTCTAAATATCATGGCGCAGTCGACTTAAAGTGTGCAGTTGGCGGCAGCACAGCATCTAGTAGTATCGCAACTGAATAATCCTGTGCATCTATTATATAAAACAAGTAAGAAAGGCTACAGTCGAGCGAGCCGACTGTAAAAGACCCCGTACTCACAGAAGTGCGCATTTTCCATACGAAAAGGAAGAAACGCTGAGTGATTCACATTTTGTATACATACATATTTATATACAAATGTATGTAAATATATACACAATTTCCTAACTTGGCTTATTTTAAAAATAAGCAGTGTTTTACAATTTGAAATTATTATATTAAATTTAAATTGAAATAAAAAAAAATGATAATCAAAACAATTCATTGACGGGACTCGAACCTGGGACTTCAAGCACACGCGTCAGAGCCCTAACAGCTGCACCACGCCCCTCTCTTAAAAGTGCTCGACTATCTGCATTTACATGTAATATTTTTTTGTTATTTGTCCCTGACGGCGCTCGAACCCATGATCCCGGGTTCACCTACAAGTGCGAAGAATTAGATCAGGCATCTTTACTACTTAGACCACACTCCGCATTGAAGTTTATGTAAATAATTAAAATTTAAAAAGAAAACAAATAGCATTGCATTTGTCACTGACTGGATTCGAACCCGGGACCGCGGCCTAACCAACACGTACGAAGCGCGCATCCCTACATCCTAGACCACGCTCCTTATTGAAGTTGCAGTAGCTAAACGTAGAGTTAAATCTTTTATAATAATTGTTTAGTTAACACACTGCACTGCTTGCTGCAGTTTGTGTTGTTCTTCTATTGCAAGCAGTGTAAACAAACAATTTATTCATAAAACTCAGCATTTTTGATTAATTTATTTTATATGTTGTTGTTGTCCGATTTGAACCAAATTTGGTGAGGATATTTTTAATAATTATACACACATCCTGTGTAAGTTTGGTTGCGATCGGCCAACTAACATTACATGTCTTCATACAAATTTTTTTATTTTTGACCGATTTGTCCTATGGGAGCTATAGGCTATAGTTGTCCGATCCGGATCAAACTTGGTGAGGATAGTTATATTGGTACCATACGCATTATGTGTGAATTTGGTCTCTCTAGCTTTAGTCGTTTTCAAGTTATGGTGATGTGAAAATAGTTTTTTACAATTTGCGGGGGCGGTAGGGGGCGTGGCAAAAATTTGAAACAAACTTAACCTGCCTGACATATAGACGGACTTTCATTCCAAATTTGGCTGCTCTAGCTCTTGTAGTTTAAAAGATCCAGGTGTTCATACGGACGGACGGACAGACAGACGGATAGACGGACAGACGGACATTGCTATATCGTCTCGGCTGTTGATGCTGATCAAGAATATATATACTTTATGGGGTCGGCCACGCCTCCTTCTGCCTGTTACGCACATTTCGCTTCAGACAAACTTAATAGACCCCTATACTCTTTTTTAGAGTACGGGGTCTAAAAAACAATATTAATATATGTATATTGTTTCAATTAAATATGAAATATGTACCTATATTTGTTGCTGACTTTGTTTGAAAGTACAGTTGTTAGCAGAAGTCGTTTGTCATATTTTCTCCCACTTTGAAAGAAGCATCAAATCCTTCGATGAATACATCAAATCAAAATCAATTTTATCTGAAATATATATATAAAAAAAATTATATATAAGTATATAGCGTAAACATAGACAATTTTAAATGAAATTACCAAGTCAGCAGCTTTTTCATAGGCCAGCTTTGTCCAATTTTTAGTAAATTCAATTCTTTCAAGTCTTTTTCGTTTTACCTCTTCCAATTAGCGCAGTCCCTGTTTAAAGATAAAGGAGGAATAGCTTCCTCTAAGTCCGATCTTTCCAAGCACCAAAGACTTAGAAGCTATGCAGGGGAAACAATTGTTAAAATATATATATAAATTTATACATACACGTATTTGCATATGTACATATATTTGCATATTACATAGATACATATGTATATGCAAATACATGTATTTTGTGTATTCAAAGGTATAGTTATATGCGTACCTTTTCATAATCGACTCAATATAAATTTTTTAAAAAAATTAATATATGTATACAGACGTGTCTAGGTATTATGCCCTCTCTATATAAATAGAACACAAAATAGTGAACAATTGCAATTGATGTTTCTTTTGAGCAATTAGAACTTAATGTTGTGAAAAAATTTGTTCACGATTTCCAGACACGGCTATTTACATACATTTTTTTTTAACAAATTCAACTTGAGTCAATTATGTGACGATTATTTTAACACACGCGTCTATATTTTTGCTTAAATACACACAATACATGTACATATTTCTGCATATACAAATGTATGTAGTATTTTATACATATGTATATGCTTGCATGTTTATATGTATGTACATATGTATATGTATTTTCTTCACTTCTATAATACATTCTTTATTTGCTGGAACTAAAAAACTATTAATGTTTAAAGTTTTTTAATTTGTTGATAGTTTTTAAGTTCAAGCAACTAAAAATGTAAATAGGTATAAAAAAAGAGCCGTGAACCACTGTACGCGCACATACATATGTATTATTATTTCGCTTTTTTTCACTTTTTACTTACCTTGCAAATAAGGTAGCACTTCCAATAAATTAAATTCTTTTAATAAACGTTCTAAATCTTCAGCGTCACTCACGATATTACTTTTTTCGCACTCCGACATCCTACTTGCAACAAAGTTAACTCAATAATGCAAGCAAACCAATTTCATACACAACGATGTGAAACAAAGCAAATTGTGAAATTAACCAGAAGAGGCACGAAAAATGCTTCTTTCTCTTTCCCACTTTATAGATTCCCATACATGTTAAAGAACAGCGACAGAAATTTACCGTTACTGTCGATATTCTCGCTTCGCATTTTACGCGTATAGAGACAAACTGTACGCAAAAAGAATAGAAAATTATTTAACCCTTGCTGGACCGCTGTCCTTAAATGTTATTTAATTGTATATAAAATTTTTTGATTTGATGTAACTCTATAATTATGAAGGAATGTTTTGGTTTATATTTAACCATATTTATATGAAAAAATTGTTAACAAATCATAATATATAATATATAAAGTCAGAGCTAAGAAAATAAGAGTTGCATAGGGGTTAAGCAGATCTTCAATTTTTGTGCCTACCAACAACATGCATAATTTTTGTCGCGACGGTCGGCGCGTCGAAAACCAGCAAAAATTTGTACATGTATGTGTGTTTACTACATGTATACTTGTAGTATAGGCATATGCATATGTTCGTACATTCATAAATATATGCATAGATATATATGTGCCTAGGCTCTAGGCTTTGCTTTGCCGCAGCGCTGCCTTCACATGTACAGTGCGAAGCAAAGTAAAGCAAGAAAATATAACAATCTATTGAGTGTATTTTTGGACACACATTAACCGCTTGTTAATGCAATTGTATGCGTGTTGACCACTGATTTACACACAAATACTTTTTTGGGTTTATTTGTATGTTTTTATGTGTTGTTTTATTTTTGTCATTGAGAATGAACATTCTTATTTTAAGTTTGATGTTCTTAAATTTAGTACTTTAAAATTTTAAGCTACTTGTTATAAGATTTGATAAATTTAATTTAAGTAGTAGAGAGACTTAGATATGAGATTTAAAATTCTTGATTTGAAATTAAACAATCTTGTCTTTTGGTAAATGCTGTAAATGCTGTTTAAATATGTTTATACAGCATTTAATTTGAATTTAATAATATTAAGCACTTAAACAATTTTAAAAAATTGCAAAAAAAAGGGAAAAAGAAAAAAAAAATTTTTTTTTTATGTCCATCAGCGGGTTTGAACCGGGGCCCCGAACTTAAATTAAGAATTTCGTACTCAGATCGAGTAATTTCATATTAATACTTGATTCAAGATCGTTTGCTCTTATAATAAGTTACGTTGCACTTGTTTCAAGTATTTTTATGCTCATTTTAAGTAATTCACACTTAAATTGAGAATGTTTTTTAAGAATGGAAAATTCTTAAATCAAGGTCATTCGAACTTACTTTTAGAACGTCATTTTTTTCTCTGTGTATAGCTCCCATAGGTCAAATCGGTCGAAAATTGGTGATTTGTATGGAAAACGCGCACTAGAAGGAGTACGGGGTCTTTTACAGTCGGCTCGCTCTGTTTTTTTACTTTAGCCTTATTTTACCTACATCTTAGATCTAACTGTCTCTGTCAAAAGTCAACCGATTTTAAATCGAAAAACCATTTATTTAAAAAATTTTCTTTTTTTTTAATCTTATCAAAATAATCATGATTTCGTCAACTTAAATTTTTTTCATTTATTTTTTGTTTTTTGCATTTTCTGGCGTTTCTAGAAGTCTTAGACGATTTTTGACGTTATTTTCGAATCCTCACATTTCAAGCTTTGATCTTAACTATCTCTGTCAAAAGTCAACCGATTTTGAATCGGAATACCATTTAATTCAATAATTTTCATTTATATCGACTCTGCATCAAAATAATCATGATTTCGTCAACTTAAAATTTTTTCATTTATTTTTTTTTTTTTGCATTTTTTGGCGATTCTAGAGGTCTTAGACGATTTTAGACGTTATTTTCGAATCCAAACATTTCAAGCTTTGATCTTAACTATCTCTGTCAAAAGTCAACCGATTTTGAATCGGAATACCATTTAATTCAATAATTTTCATTTATATCGACTCTGCATCAAAATAATCATGATTTCGTCAACTTAAAATTTTTTCATTTATTTTTTGTTTTTTGCATTTTCTGGCGTTTCTAGAAGTCTTAGACGATTTTTGACGTTATTTTCGAATCCTCACATTTCAAGCTTTGATCTTAACTATCTCTGTCAAAAGTCAACCGATTTTGAATCGGAATACCATTTAATTCAATAATTTTCATTTATATCGACTCTGCATCAAAATAATCATGATTTCGTCAACTTAAAATTTTTTCATTTATTTTTTTTTTTTTGCATTTTCTGACGTTTCTAGAAGTCTTAGACGATTTTTAGACGTTATTTTCGAATCCTCACATTTCAAGCTTTGATCTTAACTATCTCTGTCAAAAGTCAACCGATTTTGAATCGGAATACCATTTAATTCAATAATTTTCATTTATATCGACTCTGCATCAAAATAATCATGATTTCGTATTTCGTCAACTTAAAATTTTTTCATTTATTTTTTGTTTTTTGCATTTTCTGGCGTTTCTAGAAGTCTTAGACGATTTTTAGACGTTATTTTCGAATCCTCACATTTCAAGCTTTGATCTTAACTATCTCTGTCAAAAGTCAACCGATTTTGAATCGGAATACCATTTAATTCAATAATTTTCATTTATATCGACTCTGCATCAAAATAATCATGATTTCGTCAACTTAAAAATTTTTTCATTTATTTTTTGTTTTTTGCATTTTCTGGCGTTTCTAGAAGTCTTAGACGATTTTTGACGTTATTTTCGAATCCTCAAAATTTCAAGCTTTGATCTTAACTATCTCTGTCAAAAGTCAACCGATTTTGAATCGGAATACCATTTAATTCAATAATTTTCATTTATATCGACTCTGCATCAAAATAATCATGATTTCGTCAACTTAAAATTTTTTCATTTATTTTTTTTTTTTTTTGCATTTTCTGGCGTTTCTAGAAGTCTTAGACGATTTTAGACGTTATTTTCGAATCCTCACATTTCAAGCTTTGATCTTAACTATCTCTGTCAAAAGTCAACCGATTTTGAATCGGAATACCATTTAATTCAATAATTTTCATTTATATCGACTCTGCATCAAAATAATCATGATTTCGTCAACTTAAAATTTTTCATTTATTTTTTTTTGTTTTTTGCATTTTCTGGCGTTTCTAGAAGTCTTAGACGATTTTTGACGTTATTTTCGAATCCTCAACATTTCAAGCTTTGATCTTAACTATCTCTGTCAAAAGTCAACCGATTTTGAATCGGAATACCATTTAATTCAATAATTTTCATTTATATCGACTCTGCATCAAAATAATCATGATTTCGTCAACTTAAAATTTTTTCATTTATTTTTTTTTTTTGCATTTTCTGACGTTTCTAGAAGTCTTAGACGATTTTTGACGTTATTTTCGAATCCTCACATTTCAAGCTTTTATCTTAACTATCTCTGTCAAAAGTCAACCGATTTTGAATCGGAATACCATTTAATTCAATAATTTTCATTTATATCGACTCTGCATCAAAATAATCATGATTTCGTCAACTTAAAATTTTTTCATTTATTTTTTTTTTTTGCATTTTCTGGCGTTTCTAGAAGTCTTAGACGATTTTTGACGTTATTTTCGAATC
The DNA here is from genome assembly GCA_018903735.1 of Drosophila cardini. Lineage (NCBI taxonomy): Eukaryota > Metazoa > Arthropoda > Insecta > Diptera > Drosophilidae > Drosophila > Drosophila cardini. Next base: position 9,257 of record JAEIGM010000620.1, read on the forward strand.
CTCACATTTCAAGCTTTGATCTTAACTATCTCTGTCAAAAGTCAACCGATTTTGAATCGGAATACCATTTAATTCAATAATTTTCATTTATATCGACTCTGCATCAAAATAATCATGATTTCGTCAACTTAAAATTTTTTCATTTATTTTTTTTTTTTTGCATTTTCTGACGTTTCTAGAAGTCTTAGACGATTTTTGACGTTATTTTCGAATCCTCACATTTCAAGCTTTGATCTAAACTATCTCTGTCAAAAGTCAACCGATTTTGAATCGGAATATCATTTAATTCAATAATTTTCATTTATATCGACTCTGCATCAAAATAATCATGATTTCGTCAACTTAAAATTTTTTTCATTTATATTTTGTTTTTTGCATTTTCTGGCGTTTCTAGAAGTCTTAGACGATTTTTGACGTTATTTTCGAATCCACACATTTCAAGCTTTAATCTAAACTATCTCTGTCAAAAGTCAACCGATTTTGAATCGGAATACCATTTAATTCAACAATTTTCATTTACATCGACTCTGCATCAAAATAATCATGATTTCGTCAACTTAAAATTTTTTCATTTATTTTTTTTTTTTTTGCATTTTCTGACGTTTCTAGAAGTCTTAGACGATTTTTGACGTTATTTTCGAATCCTCACATTTCAAGCTTTGATCTTAACTATCTCTGTCAAAAGTCAACCGATTTTGAATCGGAATACCATTTAATTCAATAATTTTCATTTATATCGACTCTGCATCAAAATAATCATGATTTCGTCAACTTAAAATTTTTTCATTTATTTTTGTTTTTTGTGTTTTCTGACGTTTCTAGAAGTCTTAGCCGATTTTTGACGTTATTTTCGAATCCAAACATTTCAAGCTTTGATCTTAACTATCTCTGTCAAAAGTCAACCGATTTTGAATCGGAATACCATTTAATTCAATAATTTTCATTTATATCGACTCTGCATCAAAATAATCATGATTTCGTCAACTTAAAATTTTTTCATTTTTTTTTTGTTTTTTGCATTTTCTGGCGTTTCTAGAAGTCTTAGACGATTTTTGACGTTATTTTCGAATCCTCACATTTCAAGCTTTGATCTTAACTATCTCTGTCAAAAGTCAACCGATTTTGAATCGGAATACCATTTAATTCAATAATTTTCATTTATATCGACTCTGCATCAAAATAATCATGATTTCGTCAACTTTAAAATTTTTTCATTTATTTTTTTTTTTTTGCATTTTCTGGCGTTTCTAGAAGTCTTAGACGATTTTTGACGTTATTTTCGAATCCTCACATTTCAAGCTTTGATCTTAACTATCTCTGTCAAAAGTCAACCGATTTTGAATCGGAATACCATTTAATTCAATAATTTTCATTTATATCGACTCTGCATCAAAATAATCATGATTTCGTCAACTTAAAATTTTTTCATTTATTTTTTTTTTTTTTGCATTTTCTGACGTTTCTAGAAGTCTTAGACGATTTTTGACGTTATTTTCGAATCCTCACATTTCAAGCTTTGATCTTAACTATCTCTGTCAAAAGTCAACCGATTTTGAATCGGAATACCATTTAATTCAATAATTTTCATTTATATCGACTCTGCATCAAAATAATCATGATTTCGTCAACTTAAAATTTTTTCATTTATTTTTTTTTTTTTGCATTTTCTGGCGTTTCTAGAAGTCTTAGACGATTTTAGACGTTATTTTCGAATCCTCACATTTCAAGCTTTGATCTTAACTATCTCTGTCAAAAGTCAACCGATTTTGAATCGGAATACCATTTAATTCAATAATTTTCATTTATATCGACTCTGCATCAAAATAATCATGATTTCGTCAACTTAAAATTTTTTCATTTATTTTTTGTTTTTTGCATTTTCTGGCGTTTCTAGAAGTCTTAGACGATTTTAGACGTTATTTTCGAATCCTCACATTTCAAGCTTTGATCTTAACTATCTCTGTCAAAAGTCAACCGATTTTGAATCGGAATACCATTTAATTCAATAATTTTCATTTATATCGACTCTGCATCAAAATAATCATGATTTCGTCAACTTAAAATTTTTTCATTTATTTTTTTTTTTTTGCATTTTTTGGCGTTTCTAGAAGTCTTAGACGATTTTTGACGTTATTTTCGAATCCTCACATTTCAAGCTTTGATCTTAACTATCTCTGTCAAAAGTCAACCGATTTTGAATCGGAATACCATTTAATTCAATAATTTTCATTTATATCGACTCTGCATCAAAATAATCTTGATTTCGTCAACTTAAAATTTTTTCATTTATTTTTTGTTTTTTGCATTTTCTGGCGTTTCTAGAAGTCTTAGACGATTTTTGACGTTATTTTCGAATCCTCACATTTCAAGCTTTAATCTTAACTATCTCTGTCAAAAGTCTACCGATTTTGAATCGGAATACCATTTAATTCAACAATTTTCATTTACATCGACTCTGCATCAAAATAATCATGATTTCGTCAGTTTAAAATTTTTCATTTATTTTTTGTTTTTTGCATTTTCTGACGTTTCTAGAAGTCTGTAGTGAACCAGTGGTGACTCTTTCTCACTAGAGAGCGGGAATTTCTTTCTCCTGTAACCGCCTAATGAGTTTTGCTACCATTCGATATCGAGCAGGTCACTGGGTATTAGAAGGCTGAAGGCGGGCGTGCACTTATAAACCGGCTCCATAGGAGGATAGCTCGACGGATGGGGTGGGGTTCTTGCCTGTTCTATTATCTTAAGCGAGGTCACTTAACCCAGATCACTAAGAGCTTCCGCTCAGCGTGTAAAAGCTCACTACTGTTCTCACTTAGCCGAGTCTCGATCCAAATTTAAAGCTACACCTAAGTCAAGACTCAAACCAAGTTTAAAGTTGTACTCAAAGTTCGACTGCACACTACACCACAGTTCATGCAGCAAAGTATATTCTTATAGCGAGACGTCTTGAACTGAAGAAAGTGCAGTATTAAAGTTGTACTTGAATATCCTTTAAATGATAAATTCCTAAGGTTTTCTTGTCATCTGCTAATTCATAATACGAGGGACTCAATTTGCGAACAACTCTAGCTTTAACGAGCACTGGTGCTAATTTGGCGTTAAACTTCTTAACTGCGTTGCTTTGTGCAAAGTTGCGAGCGTAAACTGTATCTCCAACACTAAGATGAATCACTCTACTTCGTAGATTATAGACTCGAACATTGTTTTCATGTGCCACAGCTATATTATCTTTCGCTTGCCTATATCTGCCTGCTTCAAAGTTGTGTCATCAGTAAACGACTGTAATTTCCGGAGCAACTCGTAGTCTTGTCCGTTTTGCATCATATTTTGACCGAATGTCAAGAAATACGGTGTAAATCCTGTACTCCGATGAACACTTGCTCTTAAAGCTCCACTAATCTCCGATAAATTTTGATCCCAGTTAGCATGATCTTTTCCAATATACGCACGAATTGCAGCTAAAACCGATCTGTTCAAACGTTCGCTAGCATTTGCCTGAGGTGAATAAATCGCGGTGCATACATGCGATACGCCAAAGCGCGTTAGAAAAGATTCAAATGTGCCGGATTTAAATTGGGAACCGTTGTCGGTGAGAATGACTTCAGGTACACCAAACGTGTAAAACAAATGTTCTTGTAAATACTCAATAATTCGATTTGACGTAAACTTCTTTAAAGGGTACAAGAAATGAAACTTTGTATAATGATCGACTATTATTAACACACCTATGTTTCCTTTTCTCGATCTTGGATATGGGCCTAAAAGATCCATGTAAAGTTTTTGAAATGGTCTTTCTGAAACCATAGGTTTACCCATTGGAGGACGTAAAACTGTGTTTGGGCTTTTTGTGGACTTGCAAGTCGAACATTTAGATATATACTTTCTGATTTGTGTTACCATTCCTGGCCAAAAGAAATATTGTTTTAACTTGGATACCGTCTTGCTTGTACCAAAATGTGCTGAATCTGCAGCGTCATGCGCACGACACACTAACTCATATGTTAAAGCTGTCGGAATCCAAAGTTTCCAAGCATCAGATTCTTGTATATTACCTTCACTGGAATGTTCTGTTCTTTTATAAACAAAATTATCGATTACGCATAAGTCTGGTAGTCTGGACTGATTCTGCTGTATGTTCTGAATTAAATCGAGATATTCTTGGGACTCAAATTCTTTCGACTTTAAATCTACCAGGGGACCTATATCATGTAACTCTTGCACAGTTGGTTCAGCTAATCGAGATAAGGTATCTGCTACAACGTTTTTAGAACCGCTTCGATGTTTAATAGCAAAAGTGAAACCTTGCAATTTAATAGCCCATCGAGCTAATCGTCCAAACAAATCCTTTTGTCTCATCAGCCATTGCAATGCTGCATGATCCGTAATTACAGTGAACTCCTGTCCTTCGACATATGCTCTAAATTTCTTAATGCCTTTGATAACAGCTAAACATTCTAATTCCGTAACGGAATAGTTACGCTGTGCTTTTGTCAGTTTTTCTGACATGTATGAAATTGGCATTTCTACACCTTCTTCATTCTCCTGTGACAATACGCAGCCTATTCCATATGAACTCGCATCACACAGAAGAAGGAAAGGTTTTGTAAAGTCGGGTGTTTTCAAAATTGGAGCGGACGTTAGCTTAGATTTAAGATTATCAAATGCCTCGTTAGCTTCTTTGTTCCATTCGAGGGATTTGTTCTTTTTCAAAAGTTCTGTCAGCGCAAAGCTGATCGACGCATAGTTGTCTACGAATCGACGATACCATCCCGTAAGACCTAAAAATCTCCTAAGCTGCTTGACCGTTTTTGGGATTGGAAAATTATTAATTGCCAAAATTTTTGATGGATCAGTACTAATAGTACCATTTCCTATAATGAATCCTAAATATTTTATTTCCTTCATACAAAATTTAGATTTGCCTACATTTATGGTGAGATTAGCTTTGCGCAAATACAAAGCCACTTCTTCCAAGAGAGACATATGAGATTCAAAATCGTCTGACATAATTAGAAGGTCATCTAAATAGACAAATACTCGAGTTCTCAAATGCGCTGGTATCACTTGATCCATAAGTCTGCAAAGCGTCTGTGGTGCATTACAGAGCCCAAAAGGCATTACTCGATACTGATAAAGTGGTCGGTTGGGGATAGTAAAAGCGGTACATTCTCTAGACTTTTCCTCAAGAGGTATCTGCCAGAACGCGTGCTTCATATCCAGACCGGTTATATAACGAGCTGGGGTATGCATCTTTACGAGTGTAGCTGTTGACGATTCGAGAATCAAGACAAAGTCGACATTTGTCTCCTTTTCTTACCAATACACAGCTACTACTCCAAGGACTCTTTGATTCTTCAATTATACCTAACGCTAACATTTTGTCTACTTCCGCGAACATTAAAGCTTCAACAGCTGGCGATACAGACCAATGACGTTGTTTCACAGGTTTCGCATCTCCAACGTCGATAGAATGTTCTACTAAATGAGTACGGCCAAGGCCTTCTTTTTCGTATGCAGGGAGTCTGCTACTAACAATGTTTAGTTTCTGCTGCTGATCCTGTGTTAGGCTGTGCATTTTAAAGTTTTCTGCTTCTTCTTCCTCGGTTCTTAATTCGGAGATGGTGTCGCACGGCTTCAAAAGATTCCTCAACAAACCAAAATCATTCCAAAAATCAAGTCCTAAATATACATCTTGCGATAAACCAGGCACAATATAGAAGGTTACTAATTTTGTTGTTTCACGAAATGTGATCGGAGAAGATATTTTTCCTATTACTATACAAGGTGAGTTACTAGCTGTTTTTACGTTTCCGGCACATTTCCTGAAGTTTGGATGTTTCTTAAAACTCGAAGCTGCTTTGCCTCCTATGCAACTAATACTAGCGCCAGAGTCTAATAAAGCTACATAATTATTATTTTCTATACTTATATCTACATACAATCTATTGTCTTGACTTAAAATTATGGTCGAAATAAGTTTTTTCCGTTCTACTCGGATTGATTTCCAAAAGTTTCTCAAACGTATTGTGGAACGCTTGGATTTCATATCTGTGTCCAAGCCGTCTACATCTCCAAAAATGCGTTTACGAGCTGACATATATTTTGAAACTCTTATGTGAAAGGGTAAATTTTGAATTCGAAGATTACTACTTGGATCTTTCTCCTCCTTATTATGAGAATTCTGATCTGACGGATCATATGGATCTGTCTGAGTATGTGTACTGACTGTTAATCTTGCGGATGGGCTTGAGTTGTCAGAGGTCGGTAGTTCTGCACATCCGAGGCATAAACTTGTTCTTAAATGAGTGAACTTTAGTTTGCTTATAAAACTGTTCGGAGTCGAGCTATCGAAAGAATATTAAGATGCATAAGCTCAAATCTCAAGGACACCTTTGCGTTACGAATTAGCAGGCGAACTAAAGTTTCCTCAGTAATTGGATCTCGCAAACGACCTATTAATTTTTCAATTGCAAATTGGAATTCTTCAAAGGGTTCGTGTTCTTCTTGTCTACGTGTATTAATCAACTCCCATATATCTAAATCAGAATCTGTATCTTCAAATTTCTTTAAGAATTCCTCACAAAATGATTCCCAAGTCACCAGAGGATTGGCACGATGGAATTTCCAATACCATTCACTTGCTTTATCTGACAACGAATTCAAACCAAATTCCAACCTAATTATTTCTTTTAGTTATATGGTACTACTTCCCGATTCAAGGTTTGTTTTGGTCGACTTGACCCAACTGGTCAACTGTCGCAATATCCTAGTACAAATTCCACGAATCTGTTATACTCGCTATGTCACTAAAAGATACAATTATTTTTGAAAAATAAAATTTTGAAATTTAATGGATGTTTATAAAAGAGGATTAAATTCGGGTATCTGTCATACAAAAGATTGAAGTGTAAGTCGTGTCTTTCCCTAAATCGACCCACGACTCCTGAGATTACTGTAAAGTTTTGCAAACTGTTTTCCTCTGTCTGCGCTAACTTCCTTTCGCTATCATTCTTTCGAAAACTGCCAGTCTATGTAATCTTTCTTTCGTTAACTGCCCCACGTTTGGGCGCCATTTCTTTTTCTTATGTAGTGAACCAGTGGTGACTCTTTCTCACTAGAGAGCGGGAATTTCTTTCTCCTGTAACCGCCTAATGAGTTTTGCTACCATTCGATATCGAGCAGGTCACTGGGTATTAGAAGGCTGAAGACGGGCGCGCACTTATAAACCGGCTCCATAGGAGGATAGCTCAACGGATGGGGTGGGGTTCTTGCCTGTTCTATAATCTTAAGCGAGGTCACTTAACCCAGATCACTAAGAGCTTCCGCTCAGCGTGTAAAAGCTCACTACTGTTCTCACTTAGCCGAGTCTCGATCCAAATTTAAAGCTACACCTAAGTCAAGACTCAAACCAAGTTTAAAGTTGTACTCAAAGTTCGACTGCACACTACAAGTCTTA
>JAEIGM010000485.1:0-23744 GCA_018903735.1 Drosophila cardini
TACAGCTTCTGGTGGTGGTTGTTGATTATTTTGCTGTTGATTAGCATTATAATTTTGTCTTGCTGTCTGATTGTGTTGCTGTCTGTTATAGTTTTGGTTCTGCCTTACGTTCTGTGTTTGCTGCCTGTTAACATTTTGGTTTTGTCTAGTGTTTTGGCTTTGCTGTTGCCTTTTCTGATACTGGTCGTTTCTAACCATTTGGTTATTCTGTTGTCTATTTGGGTTTTGTCGTTGTTATTTTGTTGGTGTTGTTCATTATAACGATTGATGTTAGTGTTGCGGTAGTGAGAATTTCTGTTATCGGTGTGTTGTCTTGAATTCTGATTATATTGATCGTTGTTCTGTCTGTTATTATTATAAGAATAATCATTATCTTTGTTGATTAATAATTTTTTTTTCAGGTTTCCGAAGTTAAGTCCAATAAATTTGGCTATTTCATTTCTAACTTCTGATAAGGTAGTTTTATTCATTATGGCTATTGCCATTGGTCCACATGCCAATTCTTTTACTCTTTGTATTAATAATCCACTGAGGATATAAACTAGTCTACTATTATTTTCAAGAACAGAAAAATCGGTTATTTCTTCCACAATTGTTCTTACTTTATAATCTAAATCTTTAACATTATTATTATTTATTAAGATTATTTATTTTTCTGGTCAGACCCATCTGGTCGGTCGTCGGTCTATAATGGTGTCTTAAGCGGATCTTTCAATCTTCCCAGTTAGCTGATGGGTTAATGTTTAACATAGTTCTAGCCTGACCTTGAATCTTTGTGTTGGGCCTATGACTGTGAAAACCTGTCCATCGACGTCGTCGCTCCTCCATGATTTGGTCCACTGCAGAGATGAAGCCATGTAATGTTTCTTCTTGTCCATTAAAAACTGGTAGGTATCTCGTTTCCTTTTCTATGCAATTCCTCTGGGTTGTCGCTGGGTTTCTGCTCTCTCCATGCTTAGCGGCAATTACTGCTGTAAGTAATTGGATTCACTGCTGCATTTCGTTAATTTGGTTGATTTATATATTTTTAGACCCCGTACTCTAAAAAAGAGTAGAGGGGTCTATTAGGTTTGTCTGAAGCGAAATGTGCGTAACAGGCAGAAGAAGGCTTTTCCGACCCCATAAAGTATATATATTCTTGATCAGCATCAACAGCCGAGACGATATAGCGATGTCCGTCCTGCGCCCGTCTGTCCGTCCGTCCGTAAGGAACACCTGGATCTTTTAAACTACAAAGCTAGAGCCACCAAATTTGGAATGAAAGTCCGTTTGCTTCGCGAGCAGATCAAGTTTATTTCAAATCTTTTTGCTTCCGCCCCCACCGCCCCCGCAAATTGTAAAAAACTATGGTCACCTAGAAAAAATTGATGTTTTAAGCAAAATATCTCAGTAACTATAGCACTTAGGAATACCATTTTTGGTGTGTAAGTTGCTAGAGACAGCATAAATGCATTGGCTTTAAAATTTTTGGACTGCCACGCCCCGTTTTCCCACAAGAATAAAATAATTTTCAAACTTCAATGCCATTTTTAAGGCATTTGCACTTATCGTACGGTATTGTAATTTCACATTCGTTTGGAGACATAGTATCACAAACTATCCTGAAAGTTGCATACAAATCGGACAATAAACAAAAGAGCTAGACACGTAACAAAGTTTACAATTGCACGCAACTTCAATGCATATGTGCAAGCGAGACAGAAGCATATAAACATGTGAGCGAACGTTTTCGCTGCTTGTGTAGCGACTGCACTGCTTGCGGACGATGCACGCACATGTATGCATACGATTCGATTTATCATATATCGATATTCAATACCATAGAAATTATAATTGCGATGTAATATCGCATGCGATATTTGATCATTATGTCTATATCTATAGCGATATATCGTATTTAAATTCACCATAGGCAAATCGTTTGAAAATTGGTGATTTGTATGGAGACATGAAGTTTTAGTTTAGCAACTGTAACCAAACTAGCACATTATGTGTATGGTACCATTGTTACTATCCTCACCAAGTTTGGTCCGGATCGGACTACTATAGCCGAAGCTCCCATAGGATAAATCGTTCGAAAATTACTTATTTGTATGGTGAAATGGCCACTAGCATGAGTTTGGGGTCTTTTACAGTCGGCTCGCTCAACCGTAGCCTTTCTTACTTGTTTTATATTTCTTAGACATTTTAGACGATTTCAAACGGTTTTTTGCTTCTCCGCGTTTTGACCTTTAATCTTGATTATCTTCGTCAAACTTCACAGATTCTAATTCGGAATACCATTTTATTTTGTAGTCGTCATTATATTAACTCATCGTAGAAAAATTATGATTGTTTAAAATTATATTAATTTCGTCAATCTATAATGTATTCTTTCTATTTTGTTTTGCTTAGAAATTTTAGAAGATTTTAGACGTTTCTTTTTAATTTCTCACGTTTTAAGCTTGTTGATTATCTCTGTCTAAACTCCACCAATTTAAATTGGAATACCATTTTATTCAATGCTCGTCATATATATTGACTTTGCATCTAAATAATAATAACTTCGGCAATTTAAAATCTTTTCGTGTTTTTTTTATACTCTCTGCAAGAGAGAGTATATTGGGTTTGTGAAAAGTATGTAACAGGCAGAAGGAGGCGTGGCCGACCCCATAAAGTATATATATTCTTGACCAGCATCACAAGCCGAGTCGATATAGCCATGTCCGTCTGTCCGTCTGTCTGTCTGTCTGTCTGTCCGTCCGTATGAACAAACAGATTTCGGAGATGGTAAGAACTACAAATTCGAATTTAGTTAGTATCGACTTGATATTCAGTCGGTCAATACAAGAATCTTTTTATACCCGTTACTCGTAGAGTAAAAGGGTATATTGTATTCGTTGCAATGTATGTAACAGGGAGAAGGAGACATGGCAGACCCCATAAAGTATATATATTCTTGATCAGCATGACTAGCCGAGTCGATATAGCCATGTCCGTCTGTCCGTCTGTCCGTCCGTCCGTCTGTCCGTCTGTCCGTCTGTGTGAACAAAAGGATCTCAGAGACTATAAGAGCTAGAAAGGCCCGAGTGGTCGCAAACGAAAGATAAAATGCCCAAGCAGTACAAGTTTGCTTTTGTTTTTTGGACACGCCCACTTTAGGGCGTTCTATGTGCATACAAAGGTAAAAAACAGGTAAAAAAATAGCATGTTTTAGTATAGAAAACTTTTGTTAGTAATGCTATCTAAACCAAATTGACACAGAAAGTACACGTCTAGGGATTACGTATACTGACCAAGTTTGATCCAAATCGGACAACTATATCATATAGCTCCCATAGGGACAATCGGTCAAAAATACGCTCCAAATATGAATTTATATGAATAACTTTGCGTTGGCCAACCAATCGAAGTGGAACTTACACAGAATATATCTGTCAATAATATAAACATATTGACTAAGTTTCATCCAAATCGGACGACTATATCGTATAGCTCCCATAGGGACGATCGGTCAAAAATACGCTGTAAATATGATTTTGTATGAAAATTTTCTGCGTTTCTCAAGTCATCTGAATTAAAATCAATAGGGTCGATTACCTAACCGATTGTAATATTATTAATATTATTAATAATATATTATATTGTTAATAATATAATTAAACTGAGTAACGGGTATCCTAAAGTCGCGAGGCGACTATAGCATTCTTTCTTGTTTATACTCTCAAGAGAGAGTATATTGGGTTTGTGCAAAAAAAAAAGTATGTAACAGGCAGAAGGAGGCGTGGCAGACCCCATAAAGTATATATATTCTTGATCAGCATCACAAGCCGAGTCGATATAGCCATGTCCGTCTGTCAGTCTGTCTGTCCGTCTGTCCGTCCGTATGAACAAACAGATTTCAGAGATGGGAAGAGCTACAAGTTTGAATTTGGTCTCTGTCGACTCGATATTAAGTCAGTCAATACAAGAATCTTTTTTTTTCGATGCCACGCCCCATTCGCCCACAATGAGCAAAAAACTAAACACACCTCGTAAAAAAGTGATGTTTTAGGCGAATATCTCAATAACTATGGCACTTAGGGACACCAGTTTTGGTATACAGGTTCCTTGAGACGGCATAAATGCATTGTCATTAAAAATTTTGGACTGCCACGCCCCCTTTTCCCACAAGAAATAAAATAATTTGCAAACTTCAATGCCGATTTTAAGGCATATGTTCTTATCGTACAGTATTGTTATTTCACATTCGTTTGAAGACAAAGTATATCAAACTATCCTGAAAGTTGCATATAAATTGGATTATAAACAAAAGAGCTATCAAAGTAAGAAAGTTAATAATTGAACGCAATGTTAATGCATGTGTGCAAGCGAGACAGAAACATACAAACATGTGAGCGAGCGTTTTCGCTGCTTTCTAGCGGCAGCGCTGCCCGCGAATGCTGGCTGTGCCGAGCAATTGTGTATGTATAACATATACACACATACATATGTGTGTGCATACTTTTAATGTCAAATGTATATGTGTGTGTTTACATACAATCAGATGTTTTTGGTTCAACGTGTTTTATTGCAAGTATCAATTGATATAATTGGATACCGATTTTACTAAATGATAGGGAATAAATTGCAGAGAGTATTCTACGGTCGGGCGTGCTCGACTGTACTTTTCTTTCTTGTTTTTTATTTTCGATGCTAGAAACACCTCGAAAAAAATGGAAGTTTTTGGCGAATATCTCAGTAACTATGGCACTTAGGAATACCAAGTCGAGCACGCCCGACCGTAGAATACTCTCTGCATTTAATTCCCGATCATTTTAATAAAGTCGGTATCCGAGAATATCAACTGATAGTACTTTCAACACGTTGAAACAAAAACATCTCATTGTATGCATACACACACATATACATTTGACATTATATGTATGCACGCACATATTTATTTGTGTATATTTTATACATACACAATTGGTTGACACAGCCAGCATTCGCGGACAGCGCTCCCCTTAGTTGAGAAGAAAATCGTTCCCCCTTTTTTTTTTTTTTTTCTCTCTTTTCTTTTATATTTCCTTTTTTTACTTTTTTTACTTCTTTTTTTTTTTTTTTTTTTTTTCTTTTTTTTTTTTACTTTTATGTTTTTTTTATTTTTTTTCTTTTTCTCCCTTTTTTGTTATTTTTTTTCTTCCGACGGACCGCCGGGACAGACAGACGAACGCCGATAGACTCACCGACGGCCGGAAGGACGACGCGGTATCGACTCCGCTTCTGATGCTGATCCCCAAGAATTTTTTTTCTTCCTTCTTGGGGGCCTCCCCCTTCCTTTTTACCCCCTTTTTTTTCACCCCAAAAACTTTTTTTTACTGTGTATAACAAATAAGAAAAGCCACAGGCGAGCTAAACGACTGTAAACGACCCCGTACTCGTAGTTTTTGTAATAAAATTTTTTAAAAAAAAACCACCAATTATCCCTATCGTTATTAATATTAAATCATTAATTAATATTAATTAAATTATCAACAACTGAATTAAACTATGCTATAGATATAGACATAATGACCAAATATTGCATTCGATATCATATCGCAATTATAATTACTGTTGTATTGAATATCGATATATGATTTATCGTATCGTATGCATACATGTGCGTGCATCGTCCGCGAGCAGCGCTGTCGCTACACAAGCAGCAAAAACGTTCGCCCACATGGTTCTGTCTTGCTTGCACACGTGCATTGACATTGCGTACAGTTGTAAACTTTGTTACGTGTCTAGCTCATTTGTTTATTGTCCGATTTGTTTGTGATACTTTGTCTCCAAACAAATTTGAAATTACAATACCGTACGATAAGTGCAAATGCTTTAAAAATGGCATTGAAGTTTGAAAATTATCATTCTTGTGGGAAACGGGGCGTGGCAGTCCAAAAATTTTAATGACAATGCATTTATGCTGTCTCTAGCAACATGCATACCAAAAATAGTATTCCTAAGTGCTATAGTTACTAAGATATTCGCTTAAGCATCAATTTTTCCATGGCTACCATAGTTTTTTACAACTTGCGAAGGCGGTAAGGGGCGGGGCAAAGATTTGAAATAAACTTGATCTGCTCGCGAAGCAGACGGACTTTCATTCCAAATTTGGTGGCTCTACAACTGTAGTCTATAGCTGCCATAGGCATGAAGTTTTAGTTGAGCGACTGTAACCAAACTAGCACATTATGTGTATGGTATCATAATAACTATCTTCACCAAATTTGGTCTTGATTGGACAACTATAGCCTATAGCTCCCATAGGACAATTCGGCCGAAAATTGGTGACTTGTATGAAGACATGAAGTTTTAGTTGAGCGACTGTAACCAAACTAACACATTATGTGTATGGTACCATTATAACTACCGTCACCAAGTTTGGTCTGGATCGGACAACTAAAGCCTATAGCTCCCATAGGACAAATCGTTAAAAAATTACTTATTTGTGTGGTAATACGCGCACTAGAATGAGTACGTGGTCTTTTACAGTCGGCTCGCTCGACTGTAGCCTTTCTTACTTGTTTATTTTTATTTTTAGCGTTATATATGAGCAGAAACATTTGTGAACTTTGACTTCAAATTTTGAAGCACCCTGTTGACCAAACACACTGTTCAACATTCTGCTTTTAAATTTTTAAAATATCTTAATTGGTTAAAAACATGTAATTTTTGCAATGTTTTTGGCCCCCACTGTGCGAGGCGGGGAAAAATTCAAGAATTTTTTGGTGGAGACAAGGCTGCTCATGCGTCATGATGGATACGATGCAGCACAGGAGTTGCACCGGGTATACGAAAATTCCTGCCCGGAATACCGATTGTATGTCCGGAGGCAGAATTTTGCGTCGTTGGCACAACTCAACCAGATGGCACCAGAGTTCGAGAGTGTGCGGGATCAGGAATGGGCGTTCGTGAAGGACAGCGTTGGAGGAGTTGAGCGTGGTTCACATCATGGGTATGTGAATCGGCCACCGGTACCCGAAGAACGGCAGAATAACCCTATCAGGTCAGCGATTGGAGGGCCCCTAGCTCAGGCACCCCGCGTTTCTCATTGAAGATCGCCCACCGATAGAAGTTATCCCGCTCTCCAAGCAGGGATTGACTCCTCGGACACGCACATCTGAGGAACACGAGGAGAATGCATCGGAACAGGCAAGGGAGGGCGGAAACAGGTCGCCGAAAGCCGGAACAGCGTCTTCACCTGGAGTACGGAGTATGGGAGTGTTGGTAGCTCCGTACAAATGGATAGCGAAGATGCGCATACTGATCAAGGGTGAGACAAAGAAGGTCACTGACTACTAAGAGAATAGGAATTAATACAGGAACCTGGGCCGGAGAATAGACGATGAGGACTACATGCCAAGAAAGCTATGCGTTCCGAAGGGCCGGAGGATCCGAGTGCTGGAAGAATGGCACGATGATCCCACAGCCGGCCATCAAGGCGTGGGGAAGACAGTGATGAGATTGGAGTAGCGTAATTATTGGCCAGGAATGTTTAGGGACGCGGCTCGATACGTGAGGGCTGCGAAAGTTGCCAAAGGTTCAAATCTTTGAGATAGTTCGTTGCCATCTCCAACGAGCAATCAAGGAGAAGGGAAGGTCCTATAATTTGAGAAGACGGAAGTGGCGCACTGGGCATGGGGTTGCGGTCTCTTTGAGGCAACACCAACAGTCTAATACCGAGAGTTACGCGGCCAAACTGGCACCCAAACCTGAATGGCTCCACCGGGTGGTACACTTTATTTTCCCCAACATCGTGAGACTCGTCCTGCAAGGCAAGCAAGAGAGACGGATGGTCAACCTTACAGCTTTAAAGCCTTTCTTTCAGAGCACGGATGGGGAACACTCGGATCCCCCCGATGAAGGCGAGAGGAACCAAGAAAGTAGGGAGCGTGGCGCGGCAGGAGGGTCAACGCAATGGACGACGAGGGCGAGGTACTTTGAGACTTCAGCAGGAGATAGCGGCCCTAGAAGGGAGCAACTGCACCCGCACGCGCTTTAAGCTGGACGACGGCGAGAGGATTTCGAGCGTGACCATCACCAGAACAGGAGCGGTAATAACCAACTCTTCGGCTTACATCATCATTTTTGTTTAATATAATTAGTAGACAGGAAGTTTATAAGTTTATCTTTGCGTAGATTTAAGGATTTTATTTCTTTAGTTTAAGTTTGTTTTCCGCGCCATTGAAGGCCTTAGATTGTAAGTTACATAGAATTTAGCATTAAGAGTTTGTATTAAGTACGCGGAGCCCTCTATCGGCAGCGCAGGGAGCGGTTGGGTTCAACTCTGCACGAAAACTCGGTGGTAAAGCGAAAGCTTTCGTGGTGGAGTTGTGTTGCGACAGCTTCCGCGCTGCTCGACCGATAGCGTCGCGTCACTTTTCGGTCGAGCCTAGCAGTGTTTTATTCTCCAGTTGTTCTTGTGCATTTCCATATTTCCCGCACTCGAACTGCAGAGTCGTTGCATTAAATAAATTTTCTTGCAAAGTCAGACCCTGGGTAGACTGAGATCTGTATCCCGACTGGAAACGTCTTTACAGGCGTTCTGTGTTCATACAAATGTAACAAGAAAGGAAAGTATAGTCGAGTACAGCCGACCGTAGAATACTCTCTGCAATTTATTCCCGATCATTTTAATAAAAATTGTAATGTTATACATACACAATTGGTTGGCACAGCCAGCATTCGCGGGCAGCGCTGCCGCTATACAAGCAGCGAAAACGTTCGCTCACATGTTTGTATGTTTTTGTCTCGCTTGCACACGTGCATTGACATTGCGTACAGTTGTAAACTTTGTTACGTGTCTAGCTCATTTGTTTATTGTCCGATTTGTTTGTGATACTTTGTCTCCAAGCAAATTTGAAATTACAATACCGTACGATAAGTGCAAATGCTTTAAAAATGGCATTGAAGTTTCAAAATTATTTCATTCGTGTGGGAAAACGATGCGTGGCAATCCAAAAATTTTAATGACAATGCATTTATGCTGTCTCTAGCAACCTGCATACCAAAAATAGTATTCCTAAGTGCTATTGTTTCTGAGATATTCGCTTAAAACATCAATTTTTTCCATGGTGACCGTAGATTTTTACAATTTGCGGGGACGGTAAGGGGCGGGGCAAACAATTTGAAATAAACTTGATCTGCTCGCGAAGCAGACGGATTTCATTCCAAATTTGGTGGCTCTAGCTTTTGTTGTTTAAAAGATCCAGGTGTTCATACGGACGGAGGGACAGACGGAGAGACGGACATCACTATATCGACTCGGCTGTTGATGCTGATCAAGAAAATATATACTTTACTATACCCCTCTACTCTTTTTGAGAGTACGGGGTCTTAAATAAGAGAGTCACTGGCACAGCGGCCAGAGGCCAGTTTCGTGGGGAAAGAAAAAAAATTATAATAATAAGAACAACGTGTGCGCTTGGTGCATAATGAACGGTGACGAAGCGATACGGAACCAGGGAAAAAGGAGGCCGAGAATCGAAAGCTGCTGAAACACCATGGTACCATGGGACGAAAACGTATTTTCGCGGAAGATAAAAAACAAAAAAAGGGAGAAAAGAGAGAAGGCCTAAAGAGACAAAGCTGAAAGACTCAGAATGGAGTCAGGTGAGTCAAAGAATCCTGTGGTTGGCGTGCGTTGGGTATATTACAGGCGTAGAGAGGATTTAATGACGATGCTCCGGGAATTCGACTTGGAGGACGGTGGCCGCGTGAAGGATTTGCAGAAAAGATTCGCCGCGTTCATACAAGCGCGTGGCCACTCGGCGGCGGAGGCCAGGAGCCGCCTCAGACAGGCGCGTTGCTTAGTGTCGTTGGTAGATCGCGGCATGCGGGGCCGCCATCGTGGAAACCATCATCAGCGGATGTCTCTAGCACACCGGATCCTCAGATCCACCTATTTTAAAAGCATTTCGAAGAGAATAGTTAAAGTTCATAAAAAATTTAACGTATTATGTATTACAAGATATGTAAATGTATGTTTTTACGAAAAATGACAATTAAAAGAAGTAAAGAAAATAACCTCAAAATAATATAACCAAAAATGTTGGCATCAACATTTAGTAAATTTGCTTAGAGATTTGTCTAAAACATATTAAAGTTTGGTACCAATAAAAAAACAAGAAAGAAAAGTACAGTCGAGCACGCCCGACCATAGAATACTCTGCATTTATCATCATTTTAGTAAAATCGATATCCGGGTATATCAATTGATAGTACTTGCAATAAAACACGTTGAAACAAAAACATCTGTATACACACACTTATACATTTGACATTATATGTATGCACGCACATATGTATGTGTGTATATGTAATACATACACAATTGGTTGGCACAGCCAGCATTCGCGGGAAGCGCTGCCGCTAGAAAGCAGCGAAAACGTTCGCTCACATGTTTGTATGTTTCTATCTCGCTCGCACACATGCATTGGCATTGCGGTCAATTATCAACTTTCTTACATGTCTAGCTCTTTTGTTTATTGTCCGACTTAGATGAAACTTTCAGGATACTTTAATAAATTTTGTCTTCAAATGAATTTGAAATAACAATACTGTACGATAAGAACATATGCCATAAAATACGCATTGAAGTTTGCAAATTATTTTATTTCTTGTGGAAATAGGGGGCGTGGCAGTCCAAAATTTTTAATGACAATGCCATAAAATCGGCATTGAAGTTTGCAAATTATTTTATTTCTTGTGGAAATATGGGGCGTGGCAGTCCAAAATTTTTAATGACAATGCATTTATGCCGTCTCAAGGAACCTACATACCAAAATTGGTGTTACTAAGTGCCATAGTTACTGGGATATTTGCCTAAAACATCAATTTTTTACGAGGTATTTCTAGTTTTTTGCACATTTTGGGCGAACGGGGCGTGGCATCGAAAAAAAAAAGATTCTTGTATTGACTGACTTAATATCGAGTCGATAGAGACCAAATTCAAACTTGTAGCTCTTACCATCTCTGAAATCTGTTTGTTCATACGGACAGACGGACAGACAGACGGACAGGCGGACAGACGGACAGACAAACAGACGGACAGACAGACGGACAGACGGGCATGACTATATCGACTCGGCGTTTGATGCTGATCTAGAATATATATACTTTATGGGGTCTGCCACGCCTCCTTCTGCCTGTTACATACTTTTTTTTTTTGCACAAACCCAATATACTCTCTTTTGCAGAGCGTATAATAAGATTGAAAACAATAGTTTGTGATAAGAAATGTATTTTTAATTTTTATTTTAAGCTATTTATATGAGCAGAAACGTTTGTGAACTTGGACTTCAAATTTTGAAGCACCCTGTTGACTAAACACACTGTTCAACATTCAATTTATAGCCTAATAAGTTTTCTATTGACTGCTTTTAAATTTTTAAAATATCTTAATTGGTTCAAAACATATAATTTTTGCAATGTTTTTGGCCCCCATTGTGCGAGGTGGTGGAGACAAGGCTGCTCATGCGTCATGCTGGATACGCAGCACAGGAGTTGCACCGGGTATACGAAAATTCCTCCCCGGAATACCGATTGTATGTCCGGAGGCAGAATTTTGCGTCGTTGGCACAACTCAACCAGATGGCACCAGAGTTCGAGAGTGTGCGGGATCAGGAATGGGCGTTCGCGAAGGACAGCGTTGGAGGAGTTAAGCGTGGTTCTCATCATGGGTATGTGAATCTGCCGCCGGTACCCGAAGAGCGGCAGAATAACCCTTTCCCAGAGGATGACACACACTAGGGAAGCAACGTACGATCCGCTTACAGCGTGCCATCGATGTGGACAAACGGGGCATTTCGCTCGGGAATGCTGGAATCCGATGATCACCTTCTGCTGGGTCTGCGGGGTACCAGGCAAGAGCAGTTGGGAGTACTGCGATCGCACGAAAGCGGAAAACGACAGACGGTTTATCTTTGGACGTGACAGGTACGCTGAAATTAAAGGTTAGCTTCGCCGGAAAAGCGTACTATTGCGGATGCCCATCATGTTGGATCATGCCATTTTGGGCATGGATTTTTTGTGCCTCATGGGCATCTCTTTAAGCTGCAGACGGGAAAAAATTATTTTAAGGAAGGAAGAAGCAGAGCAGTGTGGCAAGCCGGCGTTTCTCATGGAAGATCGCCCACCGATAGAAGTTATCCCGCTATCCAAGCAGGGATTGACCCCTCGAACACGCACATCTGAGGAACACGAGGAGAATGCATCGGAACAGGCAACGGAGGGCGGAACAGGTCGCCGAAAGCCGGAACAGCGTCTCCACCTGGAGTACGGATTATGGGAGTGGTGGTAGCTCCGTGCAAATGGATAGCGAAGATGCGCGGACTGATCAAGGGTGAGCCAGAGAAGGTCACTGACTACTAAGAGAATAGGAATTAATACAGGAATCTGGGCCGGAGAATAGACGATGAGGACTACATGCCATGAGAGCTATGCGTTCCGAAGGGCCGGAGGATCCGAGTGCTGGAAGAATGGCACGATGATCCCACAGCCGGCCATCAAGGCGTGGGGAAGACAGTGATAACATTGGCGCATCGCAATTATTGGTCAGAAATGCGGCCAAACTGGCCCCCAAGCCTAAATGGCTCTACCGGGTGGTACACTTTGTTTTCCCTAACATCGTGAGACTCATCCTGCAAGGCGAGAAAGAGAGACGGATGGTCAACCTAACCGCTTTGAAGCCTTTCTTTCAGAGCACGGATGGGGAACACTCGGATCCCCCGATGAAGGCGAGAGGAACCAAGAAAGTAGCGAGCGTGGCGCGGCAGGAGGGTCAACGCAATGGACGACAAGGGCGAGGTACTTCGAGACTTCAGCAGGAGATAGCGGCCCGAGAAGGGAGCAACTGCACCCGCACGCGCTTTAAGCTGGACGACGGCGAAAGGATTTCGAGCGTGACCATCACCAGAGCAGGAGCGGTAATAATCAACTCTGCGGCTTACATCATCATTTTTAGACCCTGTACTCTAAAAAAGAGTATAGGGGTCTATTAAGTTTGTCTGAAGCGAAATGTGCGTAGCAGGCAGAAGGAGGCGTGGCCGACCCCATAAAGTATATATATTCTTGATCAGCATCAAAAGCCGAGAAGATAAAGCGATGTCCGTCTGTCCGACTGTCTGTCTGTCCGTCCGTCCGTCTGTTCGTCCGTCTGTATGAGCACATGGATCTTCTAAACTACAAATGCTAGAGCCACCAAATTTTGAATGAAAGTCCGTCTGCTTTGCGAGATCAAGTTTATTTCAAATCTTTGCCACGCCCCTCACCAAGTTTGATCCGGATGTGACAACTACAGCCTATAGCTCCCATAGGACAAATCGGTCGAAAATTGGTGATTTTTATGGAGACATGAAGTTTTAGTTGAGCGATTGCAACCAAACTAACATATTGTGTGCATGGTACCATTATAAATATCCTCACCAAGTTTGGTCCGGATCGGACAACTATAGCCTATAGCTCCCATAGGACAAATCGGTCGAAAATTGGTGATTTGTATGGAAACATGAAGTTTTAGTTGAGCGATTGCAGCCAAACTAACACATTATATATATGGCACCATTATAACTATCCTCACCGAGTTTGGTCCGGATCGGGCAACTATAGCCTATAGCTCCCATAGGACAAATCGGTCGAAAATGGGTGATTTGTATGGAGACATGAAGTTTTAGTTGAGCGATTGCAACCAAACTAACACATTGTGTGTATGGTACCATTATAAATATCCTCACCAAGTTTGGTCCGGATCGGACAACTATAGCCTATAGCTCCCATAGGACAAATCGGTCAAAAATTGGTGACTTGTATGGAAACATGAAGTTTTAGTTGAGCGATTGCAGCCAAACTAACACATTATATATATGGTACCATTATAACTATCCTCACCAAGTTTGGTCCGGATCGGACAACTATAGCCTATAGATCCCATAGGACAAATCGTTCGAAAATTGGTGATTTGTATGGAGACATGAAGTTTTAGTTGAGCGATTGCAACCAAACTAACACATTATGTGTATGATGCCATTGTTAATGTCCTCACCAAGTTTGGTCAGGATCGGACAACTATAGTCTATAACAAGCATAGGACTAATCGGTCGAAGATTGTTGATTTGTGTGGGAAAACGCGCACTAGAAGGAGTTCGGGGTCTTTACAGTCGGCTCGCTCGACTGTAGCCTTTCTATCTTGTTGTTTAATATAATAAGTAGACAGGAAGTTTATAAGTTTATCTTTGCGTAGATTTAAGGATTTTATTTGTTTAGTTTAAGTTTGTTTTCCGCGCCATTGAAGGCCTTAGATTGTAAGTTACATAGTGAAAAATCGAAAACAATATTTAACTAAGTTAAATAAACCAAATTGCAATTCCGTAAAAAGTACAATTTATTAAGACTGTCAAGCGCGGAGAGGCTGGCGGCGTGCGTGTGGTGATGCGAAATGTACGAAATCAACTGCCAGCCGCTCGCGACAGCTGCATTGCCGAAAACAAGAACTTACTCGCTAGCTTAAATATAAGAGATTTGCTTACACATCTAGACAATTCAATAATTCCATTTGACTTATACTAACAATTCATCATACTTTCTTATACTAATAATTTCAATGCTTTCTTAAACTACCTAACTATGCTTATGAACTAACACCGGCCACCTTGAAGGGATCGCCTTCAATCTAATGGCTAGCGTCGCAATTGGGCGCTTGAACAAGCCAATGCCCGTATAAACGTCGGCGACCCTGATTCGCCCGTCGTCTCCTGTGGTTACGCCCACGACGCGGCCCATTGTCCACCGTTGAGGAAGCGTGTTGTCCTCGTGGGCCCCAACGAGATCCCCAATCTTGACGATGTCGACCGCCTTCTTCCACTTCCCTCGCTGCTGAAGATTGTGGACGCAATCCTTCGACCACGCTTGCCAGAAGCGCTGTCTGGGCGTGAACAGCAGCTGCCACCCGCGAGAGCACGAAATTTCGCTGCTTCGTGTGACCCGCTCGAACTCTTGCGGCAGCGAACGAACCGGCTGTCCGACGAGGAAGTGGCCTGGGGTGAGCGCTTCTCCGTCGCTGCCCAGCGGTGTCAGCGGCCGTGAGTTTGCCATCGCCTCCACGTTGGCCAGGTGACTTCGGACCTCGGCGTCGGTGAGCGACGCGCTGCCGATCTGCCGCATTGGCAGATGCCTGGCCGACTTCCCTGCTGCTTCCCACAGTTCTTCGACGTGCGGCGCTCTCTGAGGGATGAGGCTCCACTTCATCCCTCGCTCCGCTGCAAATAGCTGCAGCCTGCCCTTCTGCCGGTTGAATGCGTCCTGACGCTCCTTTAGGTGGTTGCTCGTCCCCACGAAATTGGTCGCATTGTCCAAGTATGGCTGGCCGGGAATGCCACGTTGCGCGATGAAGCTGTTCAAAGGACAGAGAAAGACATTAGTGGATAAGTCTGCTACAAATTCCAGGTGAACAGCCTTCGAAGCAAAACAAGCAACCACTGCAATATACATCTTAAGCGGAAATCGTCCTCTTATATTTGGCAACACATTTGGGGGGCCACACAACTCTACTCCTAAATGAGTCAAAGTAACTCGTCTTCCTAAATCGCCTGACTTGTGAATCAATGTGGTCAGCGATTGCAAACTTGGATGCACGATATCATCCTTTTTTGGTCTATCAAACGTAACTGTGCGCCCTGCTCGCTGAGCTGGGTTCAGCAGTATCTTCTCGAGTTCGACAGTTTGTATTTCTACAATGATTATTGATCTTAATTGATCCACTGTTACCAGTTTCCGACAAAATTTGAGTTTCGGAACGTCACACCCTCTTGATAGTGTCGGTCCATGTCTCCAAGATACATCATTGGCCATCCCTTTGATGCCTGCAACTCGATTGGCTACGAATGTTGCTAATAACAAGAAAGAAAAGTACAGTCGAGCTCGCCCGACCGTATAATACTCTCTGCATGCATTTTATTCCCGATTGTATTATGAAATTTTTAAAATCGGTATCCGGGTATTAAAAAACAACAAAGTATAATCGAACACGCCCGATTACTTCTACAGTTCGCCGCTCGAGTTAGTTTCCGATTATTCAAACTTAAATCGGTATCCAGGGAACACCACGTGGAGGTCATTGCGATGCAATTAGATCTTTGTAATAGATCTTCGAGTCGACTTGAAATTAGTAATTTTTAGAAAAATTACAAATTTCCATGTTCCCCGCGCGGAAAAAAAAAACAAAAAAATTCCCGACCTATCAACTTACAGCCCTAAAATGCTTACCGAAATCGCGTCGTGAATACTGTGCACTGTCTCAAAGGTTTTTGCGCTGGCTTGGCCAAGCGACACATTTGAAAATGCCCAGTCGATGTGTGTATCGTCACGTGTTGTGGACATTTTCAAATCTAAAAGGGATCTAAATCCCTTCCTAACTAAGCTTTCATATGTTTCCCTAGCCTGAGTGAGAGCGCTTAGACATAAATTAAAATCTCCTAATATTACTACTTCACTACCTAAAATTTCTCCATATTCTACAAATAAATCCTCAAACTCACTTCTAAATTTAGGTAACGAGTAATGGGGGCTTTTGTAAACTATCAAAATACCTATAGACTTAAACTTTAAAACTGCATACTCGAATACGTGCGAACCATCAATATTGCGACCTGTGGAACAAAGACTAACATTCTCAAAAGTTCGTTCCTGACGAAAACAAGAATGCCTCTTTGTGATCGAGTCCTACCTTCTTCTAAACAGTCTAAACGTACAGCAATCCTATATCCTGAGACTTCATAAGTCTCATTTGGGAAGGTCGAGCCTTCAACAAAACAAAGCATAGATGCATGGAGCATTAGCTTGTCACTCTGAACACTTTTAAGATGACAGTGCAGACTTTGGACATTATGGAATATAATTTCGAAATTGGAACTGTTAACTAAGTAGTCGAAATGCGTACTAAGTAACTTAATGGAGCGTAATTTTTCTAACTCTTCCTGAACAACATTTCGACCTTGGAGGGGCCTCGGAGGGTTGAAATTGCCTACTATAAACAGTCCAGCTGCACTTGTCGCTCTACTACAGCCAACATATAAAGCTGCTCTATCTAAGCCATCGGATACGTGGACCACCACCTTATTAAAGGTTGCACCCTGGCTTTTATGGATAGTTATACCTTCAGCAGGTACGATCGGAAACTGTTTGCGATCTATAGTAACATTTTCATTTTTCCTATACTGAAAACTTCTAACAGTTTTTTCTACTGGGGTCCACAATGGATTGGGTAGATTTCTATACTTTAAACGTAATTCTTTTCCTACTCTTTCTTCAATGAAATCTACCCATAGAAGAATAGGATGACTGTTTGAATCTAAATCTATCTGTCTAAGTATTCCTGTTGCTCCATTAACTAAGCCATCTGAAGTATCTATATTAACAGTCATCATGTATTTTGCTGTCGTCTTTAAAATGAGAGAACTACACAAACCCTGGGTTTCTGAAGTTTTGAATCCTTTAACGGATTCAAGAATGCGGGCCTTGTTTGCCTCACCTAAATTACTACCCTTTATAAAATCCTCAGCATTTGAACAATATTGAGTGGTCGCAATTCGATTCAGTTTTAAAACGTTATATGAATTTGTGTCGGCGTTGGAGTGGAAAAGATGAATAGCATCTTCTGGTATTATATCTTCCCTTACAACTCTTGATCTAATGAGCTCAATGTCTGAGGTCGTCATATGAGCGGATGCCATATTATTAAGGGCTACAGCAAATGGTTGGTCATCTCGTTGACGCATTATTTCCGTCAACTCGAAAAATTCAAACCCTAATTTGATTGTTTTCCCACAGTGTGCCATGTAATTCACTGTAGGCTTGGCTAGAGGGTTGCTGAAATATCCACTTGTCGCCCACAGGCCTCAGTTGTCTGAGATCGCCGAACACGATGACAGGTATTCCTCCAAAAAAGTGATTACTTTTGAAAATTTGCTGTAGCCTCAGGTTAATAAAGCCAAACATTTTGGCTCCTACCATTGAAATCTCGTCAATAATGAGTAATTTGAGATCAATCAATCTCGAATGTAGCGTATTAACTAAGTCTGCGGATAAGGTCCCAATTCGATCGGACTGATTAATAGGAAGACTGAACATTGAATGGAGTGTACAACCTCCTATTCCGAATGCAGCCTTCCCTGTTGGAGCGGACAAAAGAACTTTAATAGAGTCAGGATTTGAGCCTCTTCTATTATTAAACCTAGTTGTAAGGGCTTGATATATTACCGAAATTAGTCGGCTTTTGCCGACACCTGCTCCACCACCTACAAATTCATAAAACTTTTTGCCTATTTTAAAATTATGCAAAACATGGTTCAGGTAAGTTTTCTGTTTTAAGTTTAGGGACGATACAATTTCCTCTAAACATGACGATGTCATTAAAACAGGCAACTTAACAAACTGAACAGTGTTGCTGTTTGGCCCATCTGCATTCTCGACATTTCCTATATTTAAAACGTTGAGTTGAGGATCTATTTCAGCTACACCTAATGCTCTAAACCTATTATCTACATTCTCCTGCTCATCTGAATTACCTAACTCTTCTTCCTGATTCTCATCTAATACTCTACTGAGAGCATCTTCTAACTCACTATCATTTAAAACGTTAAATTTCCTACGATTTGCCTCAATAAGCTCCTTATTCTGATTGCAAACCTCTTCGCAATTTCTCCTAATAAGCTCATCTTGCTCATTTCTCCACGGATAATACAGCATTACTAATTCCCTAAAATAGTTCTCCCTATCTTGGTTAACGTTATATCTCCTATAACGTATTATCCGTGGACTACGCCTTTCTCTAATAAATCCGCTACCATTGCGAAGAGGATAAACTTCGGTTGTTCCGAATCCTGCATTTTCGACCTCATCCTGTGATTCTTGGCGATTCCTACCTGCAGTTCTACTGAATGTATAATATGCCGCAAAATCTGCTAAGCATAAACTATTTAGATCATCTGGGCGGTGAACGTAATGATCTAATAGGCCTACTTCGAAAATGTCCTCTGAGTCTTCAGGCAAACTTCTGAGTTGTGCCCTAGACTTGAGCATTTGAACTCGTTTGTCAGGCAATCCAGTGTTTATGAAGACTTCTGCATTGCTGCTCTCTGACAACGACATCCCTAAACAGCAATAAGCTGCCTCCTGTGCAGATATTTCTGAGCCATTTATGAATTTATGCCCTATGTGCTGCAGTTTCTGCCTAATACTAAAATTTCCTGATCGCGCTTCTTCTACAGCTTCTCGCATAAGCTTGGACATACCTCTTTGCGACTTATTAATGTAATTGATAACATAACTGCAGCACGCATATGGATCTAATATAAACTGAATATCTATGTTGGCTCTCTGCATTGACAAAATGTGCGTGTTGTACGCATTCACCATAATGGCGTCGAAGCTTCTCTTAAAAAATATTTTTGGTCTGTTTAAACTAGATCTAATTGCAAGTATATAATCCTCAAAGCTAAGACCAATTTGAGGTTGCGAGAGAAAATTATTGAAATCATTAAGAGATTCCCTTATTTCACTATCTACTGGAGAACTCAAGAAATTGTTAATTTTCTCGAAGTTGTTTTGATGAATTGACTTATTCGGACAATCTTCTGGAAGAGGAAAGAGAATTTCTGTTCTAGGCAAAGGAGGATATGGTATACCAAAACGACAGATTTGCCTGTTTCTAATGCTACGCTGGCATGACGGAGTATGCTTATGCGTTTGGTATAATACGAAAGGTGTCAATTCATCGTTTGTTGGATTTTTTTCCGTCGTAATAAACCGATCAACAAACTCAACAACAGGCGGACAAGAGGAAGAATTGCTAGCATCAAACAAAGGGGCATCTTTCAACCAAAACATTCCATGAATGTGTGGTGAACCCCGATGTTGGAACTCTACTCGCCAATAATACTTGTACACAGAATGTCGGCCGAAAATGCCTCCATCCTTTTTCATAACTTTTAAGAGCTGTCTATACCTATAATCAAAATACCTAGCACAAGTAACTGGGTCTGATCTAATAAGTTCTACAACTTCAGACCTTTCTAATCTAGCTGCCTCTTCTTCGGTTAGAACTTCCTTCCTAACTGTTTTCTTCAAAATAACTATCAGTTCTAACCACTTGCTTTCTGCAGCAGAAAGCGTTATGAAGAAAGAAGGTATGCCAAATTGCCGAATCATGGCCATAACCTTCTTCTTCTCTGCTTCCCAATGAGCAGGAGACGAGCGAATGCCTTTTAAAATTTTAAAACCCTCATCAAACTGAATTAATCTATCTATTTCCTCATCGTTAAGGGCTGTCCTAACTGTTACGCCGCGGGAAGCGCTGTGCTTTCTCAAGCAAATGGAATAATTATTCCGCATATTTATCAGCTGCATTTTTCTAAGATTATAAAAAAGCTTATCTACCCTACAAGCCCTTCTATCGTAATTCCTAAGCTCTGATCTAATAATTTTTGTGTAGCTTTCTACACAATTTCGCTTGACTCCTGCATAAATCTTGGGAAAAGACAACTCCTCTGAATCACAATCAGTTATCATGTCCAGAGGCCGTTGTCCTTCCCCAGGGGCTATAGCTAACCTACTACCATCTAAGTTCTCTACTGGAACATTGTCCATTAGCGTTTCCTCACCTCCAGGATTTAGATCTTGCTCTTCTACTGGAGCGTTCTCTTCTACATTTGGGTTTGCAGCTCTATCACCCATTTCTCTAACTAAGTCTATATCTTCTGTTGATGCAATAAATGGAACGACTTCAGATGTATGAGAAGCCAACCATTCCTCATTAATGCTAATCTCATGCTTTCTGTAAAGCTCAGTGCCTACTAAATGCCTAATTGCATCAACAACACGAGATGGAGATATAGTTTCCACCATAAAACTGTGACGATATTCTAATCGGCGTTTGAGGTGGAGCTGAATAACCTCTGCGTCACTAAAGGCCCTTGGAAGGGAAGTTACGACATTCGCAACTGGAATCGGCACATTTACTACAGCTCCTTTTATGCTATTTTGACGATCATAATCTAAAGACTTTATGATCATGAACGGTAGCCGCGGAGAAACTAATCTTTCTTCTAAGCTATATAAATCCTTCAGACATTCTGGAAGTGGTGGGAAATCTAAGCCATTAGTAATGGAATTATTAGGTTTTCTTCCATCCTTAATTGAACGGCTACAAGATTTACAAAACGAATGCTTGCCGTTCACAGGAGGAAATTGATCGGACAAAAACAGAATGTCTGAGCTAAATTCATTATTTTCTAAAATATATTCCCTACTTATCCTGTCTATCTGGTGAGGAAACCACAAACCTTTACAACAAATGCAAACATGGTCAGGGCCCTGTTTAATTGATTTGTTGTAAGTGGCTATTAAACTTTGTAAGCTATTCCTAATGGGTCGTGCCTGTTCCTCAATGGCATTCGCTCGTGCCTGCTCATTTCGGGCAGCATTACGCTCATTTTCTGCTGCCCTATTCTCTGAAATGCTCCTATACTGACTTACTCTTTGGCTTAAATTTCTGACTGAATCTACTGCTATCTGGCGTGCTCTTATACGAGCACTTCTTCTTTGAGCTGTATTTCGAGCTCTCTCAACTAACCTACGAACAGGATCATTTCGACTCTGTGACCTAGCTATTCTATCTACTTCTCTTTCTAATATTCTAATTTCTACATTTTGCCTTTTCTCAAAGTGCGCCTGACTATTGCGCACTTGCTCTATCCGTCTAACTAAAATATCCTGTCTTCTCTGCGATCTTCGCAAAGTGTCTACTGCTCTCTCTTTGCCTAATCTGTGGATCCCGTCTCCTAATTGTTCTACGGGAAGTGTCAGCTGCCTGTTCGCGATACCTTTCTTGAGAATTTTCCCTACGAATTCGTCTGCTAAGGGCATCTGAAGCCCTCTCGCTCTGCCTAACTTGTGGATCCTGTCTCCTTATTGTCCTACGCGAAGTATTGGCTGCCTGTTCGCGATCCCTTTCTTCAGAAATTTCCCTCACGACTTCGTCTGCTTAGGGCATCTGCAGCCCTCTCACTCTGCCTTACTTGTGGATCCTGTCTCCTTATTGCCCTACGCGAAGTATTGGCTGCCTGTTCGCGATCCCTTTCTTCAGAAATTTCCCTACGACTTCGTCTGCTTAGGCATCTGGAAGCCCTCTCACTCTGCCTTACTTGTGGATCCTGTCTCCTTATTGCCCTACGCGAAGTATTGGCTGCCTGTTCGCGATCCCTTTCTTCAGAAATTTCCCTACGACTTCGTCTGCTTAGGGCATCTGAAGCCCTCTCGCTCTGCCTAACTTGTGGATCCTGTCTCCTAATTGTTCTGCGCGACGTATTGGCTGCCTGTTCGCGATCCCTTTCTTCAGAAATTTCCTACGACTTCGTCTGCAGGGGCATCTGAAGCCCTCTCGCTCTGCCTAACTTGTGGATCCTGTCTCCCTAATTGTTCTGCGCGACGTATTGGCTGCCTGTTCTGTTAATCTCAAACGCGCACTTCTCCTACGGAGTGAACGCTGCTGTGAATTCCCAATCTGTTCTACTAATCTATTTTCACTCACTGCCCTACCGGATTCTTTGAGATTGGGAATTTAACTCTCGCTCTCTATTTGCATACTCTGCGTCTTCTCTATTTATCCTATTTCTTTCCCTACGCCTTTGAGAACGTGCTGCAGCAGACAATTGCCTTCTTCGGGGGCATTTTAAAATTATTAAATTAAATATATAAAATAGCTCTAAAGATATAAATTAAAATTTATAAAAATCTAAAAAATGTTATGTGTTACAAATTTATATAAAAATTGGATTTTTTATGAAAAAAGAAAAATTATTAAATAAATAAAAATATTATTATTTATTTGAAAAATTAAATTAATATTTATTAAATATTAATATAATTAGTCTTCTAATAATAAAATAGAAAAGTATATTATTTTATAAAATTAAAATCGGACAAAATCGGACAATATTTAAGACTTACTCCAATTAACGTAACAGGAAAAATTTTCAAACAGCGACGAACGCGATTCTTTTGTTCATCAAACGCGCACAAAAAATCACGCGCGGTTTCTTAAAGAACCTACGTCACAAACTACCCGTTCGCAGAATATCGAACGTTCGCGATGTCTTACACACAGACGTAAATCGAGTGGCACACACACACACACTCAAGAACTAACACTTAATATTAATAATTTATTAATTATTTAAGCGATATATTAATATTAACTAAACTAATAAATTAAAATTAAGTTTTGTTTGTTATATTCGCAATTAAAATCACGTTTTTGTTTAATTTTAATATCGTAATCGACGACAAAATTGATATCGATGGACGATTACACCCGCTCAATCGAAACGTTCGCAACGAATTAAAGCAAAGCAAGGCCAAAATTACCCAGATGGGAGAGGATTTCTCTCTCAAGAAATGAGACAAGCAGAGTGCGGTCTAGAGGTGAAGAGACAGGCTAGAAGAAAAGGATTAGCGGTAAAAGTCGTTACTTTTAACGCACGCTAAATCAGTGCTGCCAGAATCACCAAAACAAAATAAATATAGCTAGATTTTTAACAAATAAAAAAATGCTAAAATTAAATAAATTATTCGAAAATTGCTTAAAAAAATGTGTAATCATTAATAGTTTTATAATAATTTAAATTTAAAGAAAAACAAATTTAAATAAAAATACTTAATTTAAAAGCAACAAAAATTCAGTAACATTT
>JAEIGM010000472.1:0-25166 GCA_018903735.1 Drosophila cardini
TGCAAAAAACAATTTTTACATCACTATAACTTGAAAACTACTAGAGCTAAAGAGACCAAATTCACACATTATGTGTACGGTACCAATATAACTATCCTCACCAAGTTTGATCTGGATCGGACAATTATAGCCTATAGCTCCCATAGGACAAATCGGTCAAAAATAAAAAATTTGTATGAAGACACGTAATGTTAGTTGAGCGATCGCAACCAAACTTACAGGGAATGTGTGACTAACTATTAAAAGCATCCTCACCAAATTTGGTCCAAATCGGACAACCACAACATATAAAATAAATTAATCAAAAATGCTGAGTTTTATGAATAAATTTTTTGTTTACACTGCTTGCAATAGAATAAGAACACAAACTGCAGCAAGCAGTGCAGTGTGTTAACTAAACAATTATTATAAAAGATTTAACTTTACGTTTAGCTACTTCAACTTCAATAAGGAGCGTGGTCTAGGTAGTAGAGATGCGCGCTTCGTACGTGTTGGTTAGCCCGGGGTCCCGGGTTCGAAACCAGTCAGTGACAAATACTATTTGTTTAGTTTTTAAATTTTAATTATTTACTAAAACTCCAATGCGGAGGGGGGTTAAATAAGAAAAAAAGCCCCCTCAAATTCTTCACACCTATTTTTTAAACGAAAAAAAAATGTGGGGGACGGCCGCCGGAAGGAAAAAAATTAAAAATTTTTTATAAAAAAAAAAAAAAAATAAAAAAAAAGAAAATCGACAAATTCTATAAAAGGGGGGGAAGGTTAGTGGAAAGGAAGCGGGGGGGGGGGGGCGGAGGTCGGGCCCAATTAATTTTTTTTTATTTTTTTTATATTTAAATTAAAAAAAAAAATTTATTTTTATTTCAAATTGTAAAACACGCATATTTTTAAAATAAGCCAAGTAAGGAAATTGTGCATTTAATTGTGTATATATTTACTTACATTTGTATATAAAAATGTATGTATACAAAATGTGAATCACTCCGTTTTTCCTGTTTTTCGAATGGAAAATGCGCACCCATGTCCATCTGTCAGTCCATATGAGTAAGCAGGTCCCAGATGTGACAAGAGCCACAAGCTCGAATTAATTTATTAAGTCTGCTCATAGAAAGAGTAGAGGGGTCTACTAAGCGAAATGTGCGTAACAGGTAGAATGAGGCGTTTCCGACCCTAAAAAGCTTATATGTTTTTGATAGGCATCAACAGCCGAGATGATAGAGCAAGTTTGATTTGTCCGTCTGTCTGTATAAACACCTAGATCTTCTAAACTACATGAGCTAGAAATTTGGAATGAAGGTGCGTCTGCTTCGAAAGCAGATCAAGTTCACTTTAAATCACTGCCACGTGTCTTTTCATATTCCCATAATTTCAAAACGAATAGAGCTAGAGAGACCAAATTAACACATTATGTTTTCGGTACCATTATAACTGTCCTCACCAAGTTTGTTCCCGATCGAACAACTACAGCCTATAGCCCTTAGGACAAATTGGTCAAAACAAGTAGAAAGGTGACAGTCGAGCGAGCCGACTATTTGACTGATTTGTGTTATGGGAGCTATAACATACAGTTGTCACACAATGTGCGAGTTTAATTGCAATCACTCAAATAAAACTATATATCCTCATACAAATTACCAGTTGTCAACCGATTTTCCTATGGGATCTACAGGCTGTAGTTATCCGCTCCGGACCAAACTTGGTGGAGATAGTTATAATGGTACCATACAAACAATGTGTGAATATGGTCTCTAGCTCTATTCGTTTTCAAGTTATGGTGATGTGAATATAGACTGGGTTGTTGATCCTGATCAAAATTATATATATATACTTTAATATATAACCATCCTCATCCTATTGGACAAATCGTTCGAAAATTGGTGAATTGTATGGAGATATGAACTGTTAGCTGAGGGATTGCAACCAAACTAACACATTTTATGTATGGTACCATTTTTATGCTCATAAAGTTTGGTTCGGATCGGACAACTATAGCCTATGCCTCCCATAGGACTAATTGCTCGCAGATTAGTGATTTGCTTGGAATTTCGCGCACTAGAAGGAGTACGGGGTCTTTAATAGTCGGCTCGCTGGACTGTAGCCTCTCATACTTGTATTGTTAAGAGTACAGGATCTAAAAACCATTTTATATTACCATAACTTGAAAACGATTAAAGGTTTTCTCACCAACTTTGTTAGGACAACTATGATCTATAGGTCAAGTCTGTTTGGTAGCCAATGGGTGGCAAATAAACTCA
The DNA here is from genome assembly GCA_018903735.1 of Drosophila cardini. Taxonomy (NCBI): domain Eukaryota; kingdom Metazoa; phylum Arthropoda; class Insecta; order Diptera; family Drosophilidae; genus Drosophila; species Drosophila cardini. The sequence goes on from JAEIGM010000472.1 coordinate 2,253, forward strand.
AACAGTATGTGTATATCATAATTATAACTATCCTCACTAACTTTGATCTGGGTCGCAGTACATATCGGTCGGAAATTGCTAATTTGTATGCACTATATATATATTTTTATATTCGAATGTACTATAACTTACTTAAATAACATTTATGCAAAATACTGACGCTCATAACATTCCCTTGTTGGAGAAAATCATCTATCCTGACTTTGAGCCTGGAATAATTAATCGTGCACTGATAGAATCATGTTATCTTGAGGATGCACATCGAGGAGAAGACGTCGTCTACATCAACTAGAACCAATTATCTTGGAAAATATTAAATCTATACGTATAGAATTCAAAAGTAAGTGTATGCTTTAAAATTAGTTAAATTAAATTTGAAATGTTTTAAGAATGCTTTTATCGCAGATTAAATTATTTTTACTTAAATAATTTTACTTTAAAATTTGTTATACAAAAAATGAAATGATAATGAAATGCCTCCGATGAATTTCCATTTTCATAAACCTCAGCAAAATGAAAATCACTTACAATTGTTGCTTCAATAAAAGGAAAGTATAGGCCATTAAGAGTTCACTCTTGTGGTTCGATAACTTTTTCTTTAATTAAACTTTCGCCAGGTAACCAGCCGGTGCAAAAGAAAACATGGTTTTGCTTAAGTTTTACAATTGGTGATAAAACATTAATTTTGTCCACTGGTCTCATGATCTTCACCTCTATCGTTGTCCGCGAACTTCTGCTTTAAAAAAGCATGAGCTCGATCTTTATCTTTAATTCGACATAGCAAATATTCCCCCCAAAATCTTAAATAGATTCTTTCTCTCGATTCTTTCCTGTGGTTTCTGTACTTTATAGTAGTACTGGAATAATGATTGTCTTGTAGAGTACTCTGTTAAAATATTCCTTGGTGGCAAAAAGAAGATTCTGCAGTAGTAATTTAGGAGTTGAGAAGCCGAAGTTGTCTACTTGTACAATCCATTAACTTTGTTTTGGTTTGATAACTGAAAAAAAAGGCATGTGCACTTTCCTTAAAAAGGCTTTTCTTTTCCCGCCTCCTTGAACCCGGTATCATGGGTTCGAGCGCCGTCAGGGACATTTTATTAATTTTTGTTATATAAAAAAAAAATATTACATGTAAATGCAGATAGTCGAGCACTTTTAACAGAGGGGCGTGGTGCAGCTGTTAGTGCACTGACGCGTGTGCGTGGAGTCCGAGGTTCGAATCCCGTCAGTGAATTATTTTGATTATTTTTTTTTATACCCTTGCAGAGGGTATATTAATTTTGTCACGAAGTTTGTAACGCATTGAAGGAGGCATCTCCGACCCCATAAAGTATATATATTCTTGATCAGCATCAACAGGCGAGTCGATATAGCCATGTCCGTCTGTCTGTCCGTCTGTCCGTCTGTTTCTATGCGAACTAGTCTCTCAGTTTTAAAGCTATCTTGATGAAACTTGGTACAGATGTGTATTCTCTCTGCAGGCAGATCATTTGTTAAAATCGGCCGGATCGGATGACTATATCATGTAGCTCCCATAGGAACAATCGGTTGCAAAAAAAATTTTTTTTGAGCTATTTCAACCAAATTAAGCCTATATGCATTTAGTACCAAATCCCATGTGCAAACCAAATTTCATCCGAATCGGACCACTATATCATATAGCTGCCATAGGAACAATCGGTTGAAAATGATGAAAATGCCTAGTATGAAAATTTTCAGTGTCGATTGAGCAATTTCAACCAAACTCACGCCATAAACATTTGCCATCATTCTCCAGCTGTTGACCAAATTTCATTCGGATCGAACCACTATATCATATAGCTGCCATAGGAACAATCGGTTCAAAGGCTTAGCATGAAAATTTTTAATGTCTATTGATCGATTTCAACCAAATTCACGCAGTACGCATAAGCTATCATTCCCTATATGCTGACCAAATTTCATCCAATTCGGACTACTATATCATATAGCTTCCATAGGAACAATCGGTTGATAATGATGAAAATGCCTAGTATGAAAATATTCAGTGTCGATTGAGCGATTTCAACCAAACTCACGCCATAAACATTTGCTATCATTCCCTAGCTGTTGACCAAATTTCATTCGGATCGAACCACTATATCATATAGCTGCCATAGGAACAATCAGTTTAAAGGCATGGTATGAAAATCTGTAAAGTCTATTAAGCGATTTCAGCTAAATTCACGCACTACTCCTTTGCTATTATTCCCTATATACTGACCAAATCTCATCTAAATCGGACTATTATATCATACAGCATCCATAGGAACCACTGGTAACTGAATCCAATGAACGCAACATGCATGACTGCAAGGGTATTTAATCTTCGGCGAGCCGAAGATAACCTTTCTTTCTTGTTATACCCGTTACTCGTAGAGTAAAAGGGTATATTGTATTCGTTGCAATGTATGTAACAGGGAGAAGGAGACATGGCAGACCCCATAAAGTATATATATTCTTGATCAGCATGACTAGCCGAGTCGATATAGCCATGTCCGTCTGTCCGTCTGTCCGTCCGTCCATCTGTCCGTCTGTCCGTCTGTGTGAACAAAAGGATCTCAGAGACTATAAGAGCTAGAAAGGCCCGAGTGGTCGCAAACGAAAGATAAAATGCCCAAGCAGTACAAGTTTGTTTTTGTTTTTTGACACGCCCACTTTAGGGCGTTCTATGTGCATACAAAGGTAAAAACAGGAAAAAATAGCATGTTTTAGTATAGAAAACTTTTTTGTTAGCAATGCTATCTAAACCAAATTGACACAGAAAGTACACGTCTAGGGATTACGTATACTGACCAAGTTTGATCCAAATCGGACAACTATATCATATAGCTCCCATAGGGACAATCGGTCAAAAATACGCTCCAAATATGAATTTATATGAATAACTTTTGCGTTGGCCAATCAATCGAAATGAAACTTACACAGAATATATTTGTCAATATTATAAACATGCTGACCAAGTTTCATTCAAATCGGACAACTATATCGTATAGCTCCCATAGGGACAATCGGTCAAAAATTCGCTCTAAATATGAATTTATATGAATAACTTTTTGCGTTGGCCAATCAATCGAAATGAAACTTACACAGAATATATTTGTTAATATTATAAACATGCTGACCAAGTTTCATTCAAATCGGACAACTATATCGTATAGCTCCCATAGGGACAATCGGTAAAAAATTCGCTCTAAATATGCATTTATATGAATAACTTTTGCGTTGGCCAATCAATCGAAATGAAACTTACACAGAATATATTTGTCAAAATTATAAACATGCTGACCATGTTTCATTCAAATCGGACAACTATATCGTATAGCTCCCATAGGGACAATCGGTCAAAAATTCGCTCTAAATATGAATTTATATGAAAATTTTCTGCGTTTCTCAAGTCATCTGAATTAAAATCAATAGTGTCGATTACCTAAACGATTGTACTATTATTAATATTATTAATAATATATTATATTGTTAATAATATAATTAAACTGAGTAACGGGTATCCTAAAGTCGCGAGGCGACTATAGCATTCTTTCTTGTTTTTATTTAAATTCAAATTTAAAATTAAATTTAAATTCAATTTCAAATTGTAAAACACGGCTTATTTTTAAAATAAGCCAAGTAAGGAAATTGTGCATTTAATTGTGTATATATTTACATACATTTGTATATAAAAATGTATGTATACAAAATGTGAATCACTCCGTTTTTCTTGTTTTTCGAATGGAAAATGCGCACTTCTGTGTACGGGGTCTTTTACAGTCGGCTCCCTCGACTGTAGCCTTTCTTTCTTGTTTTTTTACTATAATTAACGGTTCAAAATTGCAAAAACAGGTTTTTATAATTAACGATTTATTTGCCCATCTGGATGCATTAATGCATTAATGCAGATGTTTAGTTAACACTACAAACAGGAAGAACAAGAAAGAAAAGTACAGTCGAGCACGCCCGACCGTAGAATACTCTCTGCATTTTATTCCCGATCATTTTAATAAAATCGATATCCGGGTATATCAATTGATAGTACTTGCAACAAAACACGTTGAAACAGAAACATCTGTATACACACACATACACATTTGACATTATATGTATGCACGCACATATGTATGTGTGTATATGTAATACATACACAATTGGTTGGCACGGCCAGCATTCGCGGGAAGCGCTGCCGCTAGCAAGCAACGAAAACAGGCAGAAGGAGGCGTGGCCGACCCCATAAAGTATATATATTCTTGATCAGCATCAACAGCCGAGACGATATAGCAATGTCCGTCTGTCCGTCTGTCCGTCTGTCCGTCCGTCCGTCTGTCCGTATGAACACCTCGATCTTTTAAACTACAAAAGCTAGAGCCACCAAATTTAGAATGAAAGTCCGTCTTTATGTCAGGCAGATCAAGTTTATTTCAAATCTTTGCCACGCCCCTTACCACCCCCGCAAATTGTAAATAACTATGGTCACCTAGGAAAAAATTGATGTTTTAAGCGAATATCTCAGTAACTATAGCACTTAGGAGTACCATTTTTGGTATACAGGTTGCCAGAGACAGCATAAATGCATTGTCATGAAGATTTTTGAACTGCCACGCCCCGTTTTCCCACACGAATGAAATAATTTTCAAACTTCAATGCCATTTTTAAGGCATTTGCACTTATCGTACGGTATTGTAATTATACCCGTTACTCGTAGAGTAAAAGGGTATATTGTATTCGTTGCAATGTATGTAACAGGGAGAAGGAGACATGGCAGACCCCATAAAGTATATATATTCTTGATCAGCATGACTAGCCGAGTCGATATAGCCATGTCCGTCTGTCCGTCTGTCCGTCCGTCCGTCTGTCCGTCTGTCCGTCTGTGTGAACAAAAGGATCTCAGAGACTATAAGAGCTAGAAAGGCCCGAGTGGTCGCAAACGAAAGATAAAATGCCCAAGAAGTACAAGTTTGCTTTTGTTTTTTGACACGCCCACTTTAGGGCGTTCTATGTGCATACAAAGGTAAAAACAGGTAAAAATAGCATGTTTTAGTATAGAAAACTTTTTTGTTAGTAATGCTATCTAAACCAAATTGACACAGAAAGTACACGTCTAGGGATTACGTATACTGACCAAGTTTGATCCAAATCGGACAACTATATCGTATAGCTCCCATAGGGACATTTGGTCAAAAACACGCTCCAAATATGAATTTATATGAATAACTTTTGCGTGGGCCAAGCAATTTTAGTGAAACTCACACAGAATATATTTGTCAATAATATAAACATGCTGACCAAGTTTCATTCAAATCGGACGACTATATCGTATAGCTCCCATAGGGACGATCGGTCAAAAATACGCTGTAAATATGATTTTGTATGAAAATTTTCTGCGTTTCTCAAGTCATCTGAATTAAAATCAATAGGGTCGATTACCTAACCGATTGTAATATTATTAATATTATTAATAATATATTATATTGTTAATAATATAATTAAACTGAGTAACGGGTATCCTAAAGTCGCGAGGCGACTATAGCATTCTTTCTTGTTATACCCGTTACTCGTAGAGTAAAAGGGTATATTGTATTCGTTGCAATGTATGTAACAGGGAGAAGGAGACATGGCAGACCCCATAAAGTATATATATTCTTGATCAGCATGACAAGCCGAGTCGATATAGCCATGTCCGTCTGTCCGTCTGTCCGTCTGTCCGTCCGTCCGTCTGTCCGTCTGTCCGTCTGTGTGAACAAAAGGATCTCAGAGACTATAAGAGCTAGAAAGGCCCAAGTGGTCGCAAACGAAAGATAAAATGCCCAAGCAGTACAAGTTTGCTTTTGTTTTTTGACACGCCCACTTTAGGGCGTTCTATGTGCATACAAAGGTAAAAACAGGTAAAAATAACATGTTTTAGTATAGAAAACTTTTTTGTTAGTAATGCTATCTAAACCAAATTGACACAGAAAGTACACGTCTAGGGATTACGTATACTGACCAAGTTTGATCCAAATCGGACAACTATATCATATAGCTCCCATAGGGACAATCGGTCAAAAATACGCTCCAAATATGAATTTATATGAATAACTTTTGCGTTGGCCAACCAATCGAAGTGAAACTTACACAGAATATATCTGTCAATAATATAAACATATTGACTTAGTTTCATCCAAATCGGACGACTGTATCGTATAGCTACCATAGGGACGATCGGTCAAAAATACGCTGTAAATATGATTTTGTATGAAAATTTTCTGCGTTTCTCAAGTCATCTGAATTAAAATCAATAGGGTCGATTACCTAACCGATTGTAATATTATTAATATTATTAATAATATATTATATTGTTAATAATATAATTAAACTGAGTAACGGGTATCCTAAAGTCGCGAGGCGACTATAGCATTCTTTCTTGTTATACCCGTTACTCGTAGAGTAAAAGGGTATATTGTATTCGTTGCAATGTATGTAACAGGGAGAAGGAGACATGGCAGACCCCATAAAGTATATATATTCTTGATCAGCATGACAAGCCGAGTCGATATAGCCATGTCCGTCTGTCCGTCTGTCCGTCTGTCCGTCCGTCCGTCTGTCCGTCTGTCCGTCTGTGTGAACAAAAGGATCTCAGAGACTATAAGAGCTAGAAAGGCCCGAGTGGTCGCAAACGAAAGATAAAATGCCCAAGCAGTACAGTATGTAACAGGCAGAAGGAGGCGTGGCCGACCCCATAAAGTATATATATTCTTGATCAGCATCAACAGCCGAGACGATATAGCAATGTCCGTCTGTCCGTCTGTCCGTCTGTCCGTCCGTCCGTCTGTCCGTATGAACACCTCGATCTTTTAAACTACAAAAGATAGAGCCACCAAATTTAGAATGAAAGTCCGTCTTTATGTCAGGCAGATCAAGTTTATTTCAAATCTTTGCCACGCCCCTTACCACCCCCGCAAATTGTAAATAACTATGGTCACCTAGGAAAAAATTGATGTTTTAAGCGAATATCTCAGTAACTATAGCACTTAGGAGTACCATTTTTGGTATACAGGTTGCCAGAGACAGCATAAATGCATTGTCATGAAGATTTTTGAACTGCCACGCCCCGTTTTCCCACACGAATGAAATAATTTTCAAACTTCAATGCCATTTTTAAGGCATTTGCACTTATCGTACGGTATTGTAATTATACCCGTTACTCGTAGAGTAAAAGGGTATATTGTATTCGTTGCAATGTATGTAACAGGGAGAAGGAGACATGGCAGACCCCATAAAGTATATATATTCTTGATCAGCATGACTAGCCGAGTCGATATAGCCATGTCCGTCTGTCCGTCTGTCCGTCTGTGTGAACAAAAGGATCTCAGAGACTATAAGAGCTAGAAAGGCCCGAGTGGTCGCAAACGAAAGATAAAATGCCCAAGCAGTACAAGTTTGCTTTTGTTTTTTTACACGCCCACTTTAGGGCGTTCTATGTGCATACAAAGGTAAAAACAGGTAAAAATAGCATGTTTTAGTATAGAAAACTTTTTTGTTAGTAATGCTATCTAAACCAAATTGACACAGAAAGTACACGTCTAGGGATTACGTATACTGACCAAGTTTGATCCAAATCGGACAACTATATCATATAGCTCCCATAGGGACAATCGGTCAAAAATACGCTCCAATTATGAATTTATATGAATAACTTTTGCGTTGGCCAACCAATCGAAGTGAAACTTACACAGAATATATCTGTCAATAATATAAACATATTGACTAAGTATTATTAATATTATTAATAATATATTATATTGTTAATAATATAATTAAACTGAGTAACGGGTATCCTAAAGTCGCGAGGCGACTATAGCATTCTTTCTTGTTTTAAATTCGTTTGGAGACAAAGTATCACAAACTATGCTGAAAGTTGCATACAAATCGGACAATAAACAAAAGAGCTAGACACGTAACAAAGTTAACAATTGCACGCAATGTCAATGCATGTGTGCAAGCGAGACAGAAGCATATAAACATGTGAGCGAACGTTTTCGCTGCTTGTGTAGCGACAGCGCTGCTCGCGGACGATGCACGCACATGTATGCATACGATACGATAAATCATATATCGATATTCAACACGATAGTAATAATAATTGCGATATGATCTCGAATGCGATATTTGGTCATTATGTCCATATCTATATCGTATTTGAATTCAGTTGTTTATAATATCGATATTTGATTTGATGTGATATTTTAATTAATATCGATATCGGCATTTTCTTGGCGACTAGCATCCCTATTACAAACTGATGGTTTTGTTTCAAAGTGTTTTATTGCAAATACTATGAGTACGGGGTCTTCTACAGTCGGCTAGCTCGACTGTAGCCTTTCTTACTTGTTTTTTTGCACAAACCCAATATACTCTCTCTTGCAGAGAGTATAGAAATACAGTCGGGCTCTCCCGACCGTAAGAAGCCCTGTGAGAAGTCCGTAAAGAATGTAAAGTGTTACGACACAATTTTTACTATAATTGGTATCACTATAAGAAAAGCTGAGCAAAGAAATTAACCGCTTGAGTAGTATCGCAAACTTAGGTCATTATATCGAAAAATCGAAAACAATCACTCAAATGAACTTAAAAGATCTGGTATCGATAGATGAATAAAAGCAAAACAAAGCAAGAAGGAGCAAAAACACTCAATATCGCATGCTCTTTCATACTGAACAATACAAATGCTAATAAAATTATTAAGAGAGTCTGTGTTCCAAATATGATGCTCCTAGCTTATACCGTGTTTTCATATAAATGATCTATTTTCGTCCGATTTGGCTTATGGGAGCTATAGGATGTAGTTGTCCGATCCGACCAATCATGGTGAGAATAGTTATGATAATACCATACACATAATATGTGAATTTGGTCGCGATAGCTATAATAATTGCCAAGTTATGTGGTTATAAAAATGTTTTTTACAATTTGCGGGGGTGGTAGGGGGGTTGGCAATAATTTAAGTGGAGCTTGATCTACCTGCACATTAAAGTAGTTTATGTTCCAAATTGGTGATTCTAGCTTTTGCCGTCTCTGATATCTCAGCGTCCATACGGACGGACAGACGGATAAATGGTCAAGGCTTGTTTGAACAAATGCAAGGGTATAAATATTGATCAAATTTCCGCGACGGCGCACACTGGGGCAGCGGCCCGAAAAACGTGGCCAAAATCATTTTTGTGATGGTAGCGTTCGACGAAAAGAAAATGAGGTTTGGTTAAGAAATAATTAAAACTGGTAAATCCAAAATTTTTTGGAAATCGGTTGAAAATTGTGGGTGCTAGAGCCCCTCAAAGTTGACATATTTTTTTGAAATGTGCCGAACTGCATGCATTTCTGTCCCAAAGTATGAACTTTAAAATTAAATTTTGGGCGAACTAATCGATCAATCTTAGTGTTCTTATTTTTATAATAAAAGTATATTAATTCACAATAAAGTTTAGTATAAATTTTAATTTTCGCTTAATAACTGCTTTTCCAGAAAAGATGCAAAATTAGACTATTTTTGGGCCATTTAGCTACTTCAACTTCAATAAGGAGCGTGGTCTAGGTAGTAGAGATGCGCGCTTCGTACGTGTTGGTTAGCCCGGGGTCCCGGGTTCGAAACCAGTCAGTGACAAATGCTGTTTGTTTACTTTTTAAATTTTAATTATTTACATAAACTTCAATGCGGAGTGTGGTCTAAGTAGTAAAGATGCCTGATCTAATTCTTCGCACTTGTATGTGAACCCGGGATCATGGGTTCGAGCGTCGTCAGGGACATTTTATTAATTTTTGTTATATAACAAAAAAATATTACATGTAAATGCAGATAGTCGAGCACTTTTAAGAGAGGGGCGTAGTGCAGCTGTTAGTGCACTGACGCGTGTGCGTGGAGTCCGAGGTTCGAATCCCGTCAGTGAATTATTTTGATTATTTTTTTTTTTATTTAAATTCAAATTTAAAATTAAATTTTATTTTTATTTCAAATTGTAAAACACGCATATTTTTAAAATAAGCCAAGTAAGGAAATTGTGCATTTAATTGTGTATATATTTACTTACATTTGTATATAAAAATGTATGTATACAAAATGTGAATCACTCCGTTTATCCTGTTTTTCGAATGGAAAATGCGCACTTCTGTGAGTACGGGGTCTTTTACAGTCGGCTCGCTCGACTGTAGCCTTTCTTACTTGTTTAGAGTACGGGGTCTAAAAAGTTAGTTCTTATCAAAAGAATAAAGAAACGGTCGCGAAAAGGAAAATAAGAAAGACTTCATTGAAAATGAAAGTTGAAAAACGAAAATTACAAACAAAGTTCAAATAAACTAACGTAATCTATGCTCCACAAAATGTATGTATGTAAATGCGAACCGCGTTTTACTTATGTGTAAGTTTTGAACAGAGGAGAATCCAACTCTCTGGAAGAGTATATTGGGATTGTGAAAAGTATGTAACAAGTAGAAGGAGGCGTGATTGACCCGATAAAGTATATATATTCCCGACCAGTATCACAAGCCGAGTCGATACACCCATGTCCATCTGTCAGTCCATATGAGTAAGCAGGTCCCAGTTGTGACAAGAGCCACAAGGTCAAATTAAAAAAACCCTAAAAAGCTTATATGTTTTTGATAGGCATCAACAGCCGAGATGATAGAGCGATTTTGATTTGTCCGTCTGTCTGTATAAACACCTAGATCTTCTAAACTACAAGAGCTAGAAATTTGGAATGAAGGTGAGTCTGTTTCGAAAGCAGATCAAGTTCACTGTAAATCACTGCCACGTGTCTTTTCATATCCCTATAATTTCAAAACGAATAGAGCTAGAGAGACCAAATTAACACATTATGTTTTCGGTACCATTATAACTGTCCTCACCAAGTTTGTTCCCGATCGAACAACTACAGCCTATAGCCCTTAGGACAAATTGGTCAAAACAACAAGAAAGGTGACAGTCGAGCGAGCCGACTATTTGACTGATTTGTGTTATGGGAGCTATAACATACAGTTGTCTGATCCGAATCAAAGTTGATGAGGATAGTTATAATCATGATATACACACAATGTGCGAGTTTAATTGCAATCACTCAAATAAAACTATATATCCTCATACAAATTACCAGTTGTCAACCGATTTTCCTATGGGAACTACAGGCTGTAGTTATCCGCTCCGGGTCAAACTTGGTGGAGATAGTTATAATGGTACCATACAAACAATGTGTGAATATGGTCTCTAGCTCTATTCGTTTTCAAGTTATGGTGATGTGAATATAAACTGGGTTGTTGATCCTGATCAAAATTATATATATATACTTTAATATATAACCATCCTCATCCTATTGGACAAATCGTTCGAAAATTGGTGAATTGTATGGAGATATGAACTGTTAGCTGAGGGATTGCAACCAAACTAACACATTTTATGTATGGTACCATTTTTATGCTCATAAAGTTTGGTTCGGATCGGACAAATATAGCCTATGCCTCCCATAGGACTAATTGCTCGCAGATTAGTGATTTGCTTGGAATTTCGCGCACTAGAAGGAGTACGGGGTCTTTAATAGTCGGCTCGCTGGACTGTAGCCTCTCATACTTGTATTGTTAAGAGTACAGGATCTAAAAACCATTTTATATTACCATAACTTGAAAACGATTAAAGGTTTTCTCACCAACTTTGTTAGGACAACTATGATCTATAGGTCAAGTCTGTTTGGTAGCCAATGGGTGGCAAATAAACTCAAACAGTATGTGTATATCATGATTATAACTATCCTCACTAACTTTGATCTGGGTCGCAGTACATATCGGTCGGAAATTGCTAATTTGTATGCACTATATATATATTTTTATATTCGAATGTACTATAACTTACTTAAATAACAATTATGCAAAATACTGACGATCATAACATTCCCTTGTTGGAGGAAATCATCTATCCTGACGTTGAGCCTGGAATAATTAATCGTGCACTGATAGAATCATGTTATCTTGAGGATGCACATCGAGGAGAAGAACGTCGTCTACATCAACTAGAACCAATTATCTTGGAAAATATTAAATCTATACGTATAGAATTCAAAAGTAAGTGTATGCTTTAAAATTAGTTAAATTAAATTTGAAATGTTTTAAGAATGCTTTTATCGCAGATTAAATTATTTTTACTTAAATAATTTTACTTTAAAATTTGTTATACAAAAATGAAATGATAATGAAATGCCTCCGATGAATTTCCATTTTCATAAACCTCAGCAAAATGAAAATCACTTACAATTGTTGCTTCAATAAAAGGAAAGTATATGCCATTAAGAGTTCACTCTTGTGGTTCGATAACTTTTTCTTTAATTAAACTTTCGCCAGGTAACCAGCCGGTGCAAAAGAAAACATGGTTTTGCTTAAGTTTTACAATTGGTGATAAAACATTAATTTTGTCCACTGGTCTCATGATCTTCACCTCTATCGTTGTCCGCGAACTTCTGCTTTAAAAAAGCATGAGCTCGATCTTTATCTTTAATTCGACATAGCAAATATTCCCCCCAAAATCTTAAATAGATTCTTTCTCTCGAATTTTCCTGTGGTTTCTGTACTTTATAGTAGTACTGGAATAATGATTGTCTTGTAGAGTACTCTGTTAAAATATTCCTTGGTGGCAAATAGAAGATTCTGCAGTACTAATTTGGGAGTTGAGAAGCCGAAGTTGTCTACTTGTACAATCCATTAACTTTGTTTTGGTTTGATAACTGAAAAAAAAAGGTATGTGCACTTTCCTTAAAAAGGCTTTTCTTTTCCCGCCTCCTTGACATTTATACATTTAACGTCACTTGCAAAGTGTTTGTGTTTGGTTTGGTGCGGGTCAGACCCCAGTATAATGTGCTCCGCTTACAACAAGTCAAGCAAAAGTGGATATTTGTAATAATAAAATGTAATCTAGAATACTCTTCGGTAGTTGGGTTGGAAATTGAATGACATAAGCATCAGTTCCCATAATTTCAGCTGACTTATGAGGGTTACAACCAACATTAATTTAGAAATATTAAATACTGAAAGTGTCACAAGAGAAGGGGACGAATATTAATTCCACTGAACCTCAATATAAAAACATTATTCAACAAGAAAGAAAAGTACAGTCGAGCACGCCCGACCGTAGAATACTCTCTGCATTTTATTCCCGATTGTTTTAAAAAAATCGGTGTCTGGGAATGTCTGCCACGCCTTCTTCTGCCTGTTACATACTTTTTTTTCATAAACCCAATATACTCTCTTGCAGAGAGTTTAAAAATTGGACGTTTTTAAATAAATTATGAAAAATTACAAAATAAATTGTATTGCTATAAGTGATTAAATAAAAAAAAAAAAAGTTATTGTATATTTATATAATAAATTTTATAATTATATAAAACAAAATTTGATATTTAATAAAATTTAAAATCGGACAAAACCGGACAACAATATCACTTACTACTTATATCAAAAGTAACACGACAAGTACTACGTGCAAACTAATAACTGAGCGAAAAAATCGCGCGCGGTTTCTTAGTCAAACAAACACCTTAAAACCGCTAGTTACAGCCAATCCTCTATAATATCTAAACCATTAGAGCTGTAGCTTTGAAAATTTTATATATTATGCTACACGCAAGTGATGGTCCTCTTTGCGTAGGTCATGGAAATAGTAATTATAGCCATCAGAGACTTTTAAATTAAATTTCTTTTCATCTGAAAACACAACTTGATTCCACTAGGTAGACCACGTCATGTGCGCTCGGGCAAAATTAAGGCACATTTCTTTTCTAAGCGCATTAAGTGGTGGTTTTTTTTTCATTTTTGTCTCTTTAAGTGACTCGCTTTCTTAATTACTATTTGTACCGTTGATAAGCTCGCCTTAACACCGCTTTTTCCCTGATTTTGGTGGTCGATTCGTGCAAATTTGAAGTTTCCCGAAATATTGCTCTTCGATCCGCTTGAAAATCACTTGATTATTGCCGCCTTTGTAGTTTTTTCCATAACTGTCCTTATTTTTGAGAAAACTGGCAATTGTTTTTCTGTGTCTTCCCATCTTTTCAGCAATTTTATGGTAGAATAGTCCAGATTCAAAGTAAGCTTCAATCTTCGATTTTCCTACCAAAGTTAAAACTGTTCCTTTACCCTTATTGTATGTTAACTTAAAGATATTGAATACTTTGAGCTTCACAAAAAATTTGACGACTAGTTGCTAAAACAAGCAAAAAACAAGAAAGAATGCTATAGTCGCCTCGCGACTTTAGGATACCCGTTACTCAGTTTAATTATATTATTAACAATGGGATATGATAATAATAATAGTACAATCGTTTAGGCAATCGACCCTATTGATTTTAATTCAGATGACTTGGGAAATACAGAAAATTTTCATACAAATTCATATTTACAGCGTATTTTTACCCGATCGTCCCTATGGGAGCTATACGATATAGTCGTCCGATTTGAATGAAACTTGGTCAGCATGTTTATATTATTGACAAATATATTCTTTGTGAGTTTTACTAAAATTGCTTGGCCCACGCAAAAGTTATTCATATAAATTTATATTTGGAGCGTGTTTTTGGGGAGCTATACGATATAGTTGTCCGATTTGGATCAAACTTGGTCAGTATATGTACTCCCTAAACGTGTACTTTCTGTGTCAATTTGGTTTAGATAGCATTGCTAACAAAAAAGTTTTCTATACTAAAACATGCTATTTTTACCTGTTTTTACCTTTGTATGCACATAAAACGCCCTAAAGTGGGCGTGTAAAAAAACAAAAACAAACTTGTACTGCTTGGGCATTTTATCTTTCGTTAGTCTCTGAGATCCTTTTGTTCACACAGACGGACAGACGGACAGACGGACAGACGGACATGGCTATATCGACTTGGCTAGTCATGCTGATCAAGAATATATATACTTTATGGGGTCTGCCATGTCTCTTTCTCCCTGTTACATACATTCCAACGAATACAATATACCCTTTTACTCTACGAAAAAC
The DNA here is from genome assembly GCA_018903735.1 of Drosophila cardini. Taxonomy (NCBI): domain Eukaryota; kingdom Metazoa; phylum Arthropoda; class Insecta; order Diptera; family Drosophilidae; genus Drosophila; species Drosophila cardini. Next base: position 17,266 of record JAEIGM010000472.1, read on the forward strand.
GGGTATAAAAACTAAAATTCCATTTGGTGGCGCTAATCTGATAACACAAAATAAGTGCACGAATTCTTGCGAACAGAAAATAAAACATAACGGTGCTTCCAAATTTGGAATGAAAGTCCGTCTATATGTCAGGCAGGTTAAGTTTATTTCAAATTTTTGCCACGCCCCCTACCGCCCACGAAAATTGTAAAACACTTTTTTCACATCACCATAAATTGAAAACGATTAAAGCTAGAGAGACCAAAGTAACACATTATATGTATGGTACCGTTAAAACTATCCTCACCAAGTTTGGTCCGAATCGGACAACTATAGCCTATAGCTCCCATAGGACAAATCGGTCGAAAATTGGTGATTTGTATGGAGACATGAAGTTTTAGTTGAGCGATTGCAACCAAACTAACCCATTATATATATGGACCCATTATAACTATCCTCACCAAGTTTGGTCCGAATCGGACAACTATAGCCTATAGCTCCCATAGAACAAATCGGTTGAAAATTCGTGATTTGTATGGAGACATGAAGTTTTAGTTGAGCGATTGCAGGCAAAGTAACACATTATATATATGGTACCATTAAAACTATCCTCACCAAGTTTGGTCGTTTGCGATACGATTCAGTATACAGCAGGGAGATGACGTAAATACCCATATGAATACTTTTGTGGAGACAATAGAAAAATTGGCGGAATTGGACATCAAACTCAACGGCGAGCTTAAGGTCATAATGCTATTGTGTAGTCTACCTATGTAAATCATGGGAAAATTTTGTAGTTGCGATTGACGCACACGACGAGCTTCCAAAAACTGAAACAGTCAAAGTAAAATTGCTTGAAGAAGCCACACGAATGAAAGACAAAGCAGAACAAGAAAACTACGCAGATACACAAGCCGTATACACACATACGCAGCGAAAATACAAAGAAAAGCAAAATAACGGAGCTAAAAAGGCGCAAAACATAAATTCAACGGAAAATTTTGAGAATTCCAGTACTTTTATTGGAAAGTGGCACTGATTTAAACAAAGCAGGGACAAGTACTCATAAAAGCTTTTCAAGAAAATAATTTTTTCTTGGTCAAACAGTGTTCAAATGCAAGTGCAGTTCACATGTTAGACACAATTTCACCTGAGGTAAAATGGCACAATAGGCTTGGTCATTTAAATTTTACAAACTTGAAACAGTTAAAAGGTTGGTTCATGGAATGAACATTAATAAAATGAAAGCTGAAATAAATTGCAACACATATAACGAAGCCAAAATTTGTGCGTTGCCATTCACACAAAAAACAACTTGCAGCACAAACAAATTGCTTGAGCTAGTGCACAGATATGAATGTGGACCTATGAATGTAAACTCTATCGTTGGAAATGAATGATTTTTCGACAATCTTGATCCGTCTAGACACAGTTGAAGATCCAGATCAGGAGACATCATTGCTACCTGTTCATGCTAAACTGGACCCGGAGATCAGGAAATATCATTGCAAACCGTTCATGGAGAGGGAGACGAATTCGTAAACTCAAGTGATCAAGAACCCGTAGCAAAAGAAGATATTCAAGCTGAACCACAAGAGGTTTCAGTACAACGCGGGCGTGGCATACCCAAAATCATCCGTACTGGTTAGGGTGGGCGACCGAAAAAGCAATACCAGGATGTACTTCATAGTTTGCTGAATCAAGAGAAAAACACTGATACCCCACAGTCAGTTTACGAAGCATTAAGGGGCAATCATGCACAATATTGGAAGAAGTCTATGCAAGAAGAATTCGACGCTCTTAAAGAAAATGATACATGGTCTTTGTGCGAGCTGCCCGCAGGCCAAAAGGCTTTTGGTTCGAAATGGGTATTTCGAATCAAAAGAAATATAGATAGGACGATTGAAAAATTTAAAACACGTGTAGTTGCTCAAGGTTGTCGACAACAATTTTGTGTAAAATACTGGGAAACATTTTCACCAGTCATTCGGTACGAGACAATCCGTATGCTGTTTGCAGTAGCCGCTGAGAAGGAGCTGTTCATGCACCAGGTGGACATTTCGAACTCATATTTGAACAGCAAGCTTCACCAAACCATTTATATGAGGCAACCCCAAAATTTTAAAGACAATCAGCATCCAGGAAAGGCGCTAAAACTGCACAAAGCACTATATGGACTAAAGCAAGCTGGACGTGTCTGGAACAAAAAGCTCGATTAAGTACTGTACAAGTACAAGATCAACTAGCTTATAGCTACATCGCAGTCTACGTCGACGATTTAATTATCGTATGTCCAGACAAAAACGACATTGCCGTAATTTAGAAGAAGATAGCAGCAATGTTCAAGATCCACGAAGGCGGACCCATAAGCTATTTATTACTCATGGAAATTGAGTGGGACGGTGAACAGGGTTCCATTTCCCTATGCCAAAAAACGGACATCCAAGGACTATTAGGACCATTATGGAAAGTGTCAGTGTCGACCCAAGTTGCGAAAACGAAGAATGTGTCAAGCTAAATAGAACACAATATCAGTCACTAATTGGTTCGCTTATGTATTAAGCAGTATTGAGTCGACCAAATTTTTTGCATGTAGTAAGCAAACTATCGCAAAGAAATACCGATCTCCATGCAGGGCACGCGACTTCTGTAAAACACATCCTACGGTACGACGGGAACAAAGCACTTGGGTATCAAATACAGCAAGTGTGACGAACCAGTAAAAGGATTTGCAGATGCAGATTGGGCCAATGAAAGGCTACACAGAAAATCATACAGTGGATATGCATTTTTTCTTGCTGGCGGTGCGTTCTCATTCACTTGGACAAGCAAAGTTGCGTTGAGCAGCACTGAAACAGGGTTCGTTGGCTGCTAAAGAAGGTGTGTATCTACTCCTGAAAGATCTTTGGAGACAATATTACACAACATATTGCCCATAAGCCCAGTACATCACAAGCGTACAAAACATATTAACATTAAATATCATTTTGTTCGCGAAAAGTAACGAAATTGAAATTGAAAATAAGCCCGTAACCGTTGTCCCCAACATTCTGAAGGAGAAAATCATGCAAAATCAATGCATAATACTTCCACCGGCGGACACTTTGGAGTGAAGAAAACTTTAGCTTAACCTAAACAACGCTAATGCTGGGTCGAACAAAGCGCATACGTGTCCCTCTGGTGTTCATAATCCTTGACGTCCAACGCACGAAATAGACCCTCGCGTCGTGCACTGGAATGTATTATGATACATACTGAACTAAAACACACCTCTGATCCAATTGATACTTTAATGTACTGAATTGGTGGACAAACAACAAATCCCTACTTTTTTTCGGTTGCCAGCGAAATGGTAGCCTTTCGGTTGCTAAAAACTTTATTATTTATAATCGCTGTAAAATTGCAACCACAGATGATCTAGTAAATAAGATAATGTTTTTGCAATCTAAAATTGACGTTTTACATAATGAGTCATTTCAAGAAAAAAATTTATTAATATATTAACTATATTGACTATATTTTTCTTCGATAAGACATTCTGATTTTTTTACTATAATTAACGGTTCAAAATTGCTAAAACAGGTTTTTATAATTAACGATTTATTTGCCCATCTGGATGCATTAATGCATTAATGCAGATGTTTAGTTAACACTACAAACAGGAAGGAAAATACAGTCAGGCTCTCCCGACCGTAAGAAGCCCTGTGAGAAGTCCGTAAAGAATGTAAAGTGTTACGACACAATTTTTACTATAATGCTATGAAAATTATCTCGTTCGTTGCAAGAATCAATTTGCGCGCGATCCTAAACAATTTTATAACTTCGTTAACTCTAAACGCAAATCTTCTACTTTACCCTCTTCTTTTTTTTTTAATACCACTAAAGTAAGTGAGGACTCGGCTGCTTCCGATCTCTTTGCTAACTTTTTTCAATCCACGTATTCCCCTAGTCAGCCTACTAACTTCTTTTACCCCTTTAAACTCCCATCCTCTAATTGCGTTTTTTTTTCCTTATATTTCTGATAGTTGCCTGCTCTCGTCCATTAACAATCTAAAATCTTCCTTCTAAATTTTTCTAAATGCCTGTTTATGACGTTTAACAGGGTGACTCCTTACTTAGCCAACTATCTCATTGACAATGTACCTTTAAAACGTATATTATCAGTCGATGACCTCGGTGTTCTTTTTGATAATAAATTAAGTTTCACACATCATATTTCCACTATAGTTAATAAAGCTAAGGGAACTCTTGGATTTATTAAACGCTGGTCTAAGGAATTTAATGATCCATTTGTCACCAAACTTCTTTACACATCCCTTGTCCGTCCCATTCTTGAGTATTGCTCATGTGTCTGGTCTCCTCAACATGCTAATAGTCAATCATTAATTGAGTCAGTGCAGAAGCAGTTTTTACTCTTCGCGCTTCGTGGACTTAATTGGGACCCCAACCTTCGCCTTCCATCTTATACTAGCAGACTCTTGCTTCTGAATCTGCCATCCCTTACTAATCGGAGAAGAGTTCTTGGAGTAATCTTCCTCCATAAATTAATAATCGGTGATATCTGCTCCCCCTCTCTTTTAGAACGCCTTTAATTTAATATTCCCACCAGGACCACTAGGTACTACGTCCCTTCTTTAACTCTTCCTACATGCACTACTGACTACGCTTTGCACAATCGTTTTCGGGTATTATGCGCTAATTATAATGAACATTATAGATTGATTGACACATCTCTCTCTCTCTCTCATCTTAAAGCTTCTCTTTACAGCCAACTCCGTTATATCTCTGATTTCCAAGGGCAGTAAGAATGGAGTCTCTGCCATTCATTCTTCCCCTTAAATCAGAGATCTTTCGTGTTAGTTTTGGCATATTTTTATTGATCTGGTTGGGTTTTTCTGGGTTTTTCCCAACCCTTGCAACAAATGTTGGATCAATTTTTTTGCTTGTTATTCCCAGATTAATGGTCTTATTATTATCTTTCTTTAATTTCAGTTTAATTTAAATTTAAAATTTTTAATAATTACTTTTAATATTGTCTAAATTTAAATTATATGTCTACGTAATCATACAATTAAATACTCGTGACTGTTTTTAGTCTGCGTTAATAAATAAATAAAAATAAATAAATAAATAATTGGTATCACTATAAGAAAAGCTGAGCAAAGAAATTAACCGCTTGAGTAGTATCGCAAACTTAGGTCATTATATCGAAAAATCGAAAACAATCACTCAAATGAACTTAAAAGATCTGGTATCGATAGATGAATCAAAGCAAAACAAAGCAAGAAGGAGAAAAAACACTCAATATCGCATGCTCTTTCATACTGAACAATACAAATGCTAATAAAATTATGAAGAGAGTCTGTGTTCCAAATATGATGCTCCTAGCTTACACCGTATTTTCATATAAATGATCTATTTTCGTCCGATTTGGCTTATGGGAGCTATAGGATGTAGTTGTCCGATCCGACCAATCATGGTGAGAATAGTTATGATAATACCATACACATATGTGAATTTGGTCGCGATAGCTATAATAATTGCCAAGTTATGTGGTTATAAAAATGTTTTTTACAATTTGCGAGGGTGGTAGGGGGGTTGGCAATAATTTAAGTGGAGCTTGATCTACCTGCACATTAAAGTAGTTTATGTTCCAAATTGGTGATTCTAGCTTTTGCCGTCTCTGATATCTCAGCGTCCATACGGACGGACAGACGGATAAATGGTCAAGGCTTGTTTGAACAAATGCAAGGGTATAAATATTGATCAAATTTCCGCGACGGCGCACACTATGGCATCGGCCCGAAAAACGTGGCAAAAATCATTTTTGTGATGGTAGCGTTCGACGAAAAGAAAATGAGGTTTGGTTAAGAAATGATTAACACTGGCAAATCCAAAATTTTTTGGAAATCGGTTGAAAATTGTGGGTGCTAGAGCCCCTCAAAGTTGACATATTTTTTGAAATGTGCCGAACTGCATGCATTTCTGTCCCAAAGTATGAACTTTAAAATTGAATTTTGGGCGAACTAATCGATCAATCTTAGTGTTCTTATTTTTAGACCCCCGTACTCTAAAAAGAGTATAGGGGTCTATTAAGTTTGTCTGAAGCGAAATGTGCGTAACAGGCAGAAGGGGGCGTGGCCGACCCCATAAAGTATATATATTCTTGATCAGCATCAACAGCCGAGACGATATAGCAATGTCCGTCTGTCCGTCTGTCCGTCTGTCCGTCCGTCCGTCTGTCCGTCCGTCTGTATGAACACCTGGATCTTCTAAACTACAAGAGCTAGAGCCACCAAATTTGGAATGAAAGTCCGTCTGCTTCGCGAGCAGATCAAGTTTATTTCAAATCTTTGCCACGCCCCCGACCGCCCCCGCAAATTGTAAAAAACTTTTTTCACATCACCATAACATGAAAACGATTAGAGCTAGAGAGACCAAATTCACACATTATGTGTATGGTACCATTATAACTATCCTCACCAAGTTTCATCCGGATCGGACAACTATAGCCTATAGCTCCCATAGGACAAATCGGTCGAAAATTTGTGATTTATATGGAGACATGAAGTTTTAGTTGAGCGATTGCAACCAAACTAACATATTATGTATATGGTACCATTATAACTATCCTCACCAAGTTTGGTCCGGATCGGACAACTATAGCCTATAGCTCCCATAGGACAAATCGGTCGAAAGTTGGTGATTTATATGGAGACATGAAGTTTTAGTTGAGCGATTGAGACCAAACTAACACATTATGTATATGGTACCATTATAACTATCTTCACCAAGTTTGATCTGGATCGGACAACTATAGCCTATAGCTCACATAGGACAAACCGATCAAAAATACAAAATTTGTATGAAGACATGTAGTATTGGTTGAGCGATCGCAACCAAACTCACAGAGGATGTGTGTATAATTATTATAAATATCCCCACCAAATTTGGTCCAAATCGGACAACAACAACATATAAAACAAATTAATCAAAAATTCTGCAATAGAAAAGTCTACGTTTACCTACACAAACTGCAGCAAGCAGTGTACTGTGTTAAATAAGCAATTATTGCATGTGAATGAAAATAATCCAACTGAATTATCAGCAGCAAATCCGCGTGGGTCCCAGGTTCGAGTCCAGCCAAAATTAAATACAAATTTTTTAATTTTTACACAAATTGTAAACCTATTTTAAATAATAATAACGTTTATTTGTATTTAAAAAGTATTTGCATAACATGGTATGCTATAAAAAAAGTAATACGAAAGTCCAAAACAATTCAGTAAACTCCCTTGCACGTACATACATTTATTAATGTGTATGTATATACATTCATACATACATGCATATATACATATTTTTGCTTATGCTTTGCACTTGTTCAACTGCTTTGAACTGCTTAACGTAGTTCAATTGAAGTAAGTTGTTCAGTTGATCGGCATTTAGCGCTCATTGGTACTTGTTCCGAACTGATTTTGGGACGCGCCAAAAATAAGTTCTGTTACTAAACAGATTCATGCAATGCTACTGAACGCAGATATTGTTTTAATTTTTACCATTTTGAATGAAAGATTTCAATTCTAATACATATTTATTTGTATAGTTGTTGTCTCGCATGATACCACATTTTAAAATGCACTCCCGCCTTATATTAAATGTCAATGAGAATAATCAACGCCATTTTGAAGTAGAGCGTGGACCAATTGGTAGGGTTACGGTTCGTTCATTTGCAAATCGGCGTGGGTCGCAGGTTCGAGTCCCAGTCAAAGTTAATATATAAATTTTCTATTTTAATTATAAGCACTATTTTAAATAAATTATATTTCTTTTATTTTAAAACCTGTTCCCAAAACATTGAATAATAAGAAGAAGTATTTCGATATTTAAAACATTTACATACTTATATAAATACGGCTTAT
>JAEIGM010000221.1:0-55512 GCA_018903735.1 Drosophila cardini
ATTACTGAACACAACCAGTACCGACCAACTAATTACTATAAATAACTTAAAATATGAACCACTTTCGAGTTACGAGGTAATTCAAACAAATCCAAGTTCAAGAAAAGGCAAAGTAATAGCTCAATTAACAAAAAATTTTCCAAAACAATTTAAATCACAATTAGTCGATCTATGCACCAAATATAGTGACGTGTTCGGACTTGGGACCAAACCAATCACAACAAATAATTTCTATAAACAGAAATTGAGACTTAAAGATGATGAGCCAGTGTATACAAAAAATTATAGAAGTCCGCATAGCCAAGTAGAAGAAATCCAAAAACAAGTTGGAAAATTAATAGAGAACAATATAGTGGAATCGTCTGTGTCAGAATATAATAGCCCGCTTTTATTAGTTCCTAAGAAATCACTTCCTGGTTCAAATATAAAGAAATGGAGATTAGTTATAGACTATCGCCAAATTAATAAAAAACTACTGTCCGATAAGTTTCCACTACCTAGAATTGACGATATTTTAGATCAATTAGGTAGAGCAAAATATTTTTCATGTCTTGACTTAATGTCAGGATTTCATCAAATCGAACTTGATGAAAAGTCAAGAGATATAACGTCATTTTCAACGAGCAATGGCTCATACCGCTTCACGCGATTACCATTTGGACTTAAAATAGCCCCAAATTCATTTCAAAGAATTATGACAATAGCATTTTCCGGTCTGGAACCATCTCAAGCATTCCTTTACATGGACGATTTAATCGTTATTGGATGCTCAGAAAAACATTTGATGAAAAATCTCACAAATGTTTTTGAACTTTGCAAAAAGTACAATCTTAAATTACATCCAGAAAAATGTTCATTCTTCATGCACGAAGTGACATTTCTTGGTCACAAGTGTACAGATAAAGGGATATTACCTGATGACAAAAAATATGATGTCATCATGAATTACCCAGTCCCACACGATGCACACAGCGCAAGACGTTTTGTTGCATTCTGCAATTACTATAGACGTTTTATTAAAAACTTCGCTGACTATTCACGGCACATAACAAGATTATGTAAAAAGAATGTTCCTTTTGAATGGACAGATGAATGCCAAAAAGCATTCCAATATCTAAAAAATAAACTAATGGAACCAACTCTGTTACAATACCCAGATTTTAGCAAAGAATTTTGCATAATCACAGATGCAAGCAAACAAGCATGTGGAGCGGTTTTAACTCAAAACCACAATGGACTCCATCTTTCCATTGCATATGCATCAAGATCATTTACAAAAGGTGAAAGTAACAAGAGCACTACAGAACAAGAATTGGCTGCAATTCACTGGGCAATAATACATTTTCGACCATATATTTATGGCAAACATTTTACAATCAAAACAGACCACAGACCATTAACCTATCTATTTTCAATGGTTAATCCAAGTTCCAAATTAACACGCATGCGGCTAGAGTTAGAAGAATACGACTTCACAGTGGAGTATATAAAGGGTAAAGATAATTTCGTGGCTGACGACCTCTCACGGATAACAATATCCGATCTAAAAGAAATTCAAACAAAAGTCCTGAAAGTCACTACCAGGCAACAAAGTAAACAGAAAAATTCCTGCGCAGGAAATGAACAAGTAGATTTGCCTAGACAATCTCTTGAAAAAGCTTCTTCGCCCAACGTATACGAAGTCCTCAAAAACGACGAGGTACGAAAAGTAGTGACCTTGCGAATAACAAATTCTCTATATTTATTAACACACGGAAAGAGTGTTATCGCAAGAATTGATGTTAGCAATATGTACACCAATGAAACTTTTGACTTAGGTCAATTCTTTCAAAGGCTTGAATCAGAAGCCGGTATACTTAATATTAGCAAACTCAAAGTGGCACCGAGCGAAAAGATCTTTGAGATTATCTTAATAGAATCTTTTAAATTAATGGGCAATAAAATATTGAAATCTTTAAGAGTAGCGCTACCCAAGCCGGTGACCCTATTATCAAACGATAATAATAAAGAAAAAGAAGCAATACAAGGAGGTCATACTGGAATAGCCAGAACGATAGCCAAAAATAAAAAGGCATTATCACTGGAATAAAATGACAAAATATATATCGGAATATATAAAAAAATGTGAGAAACACACAAAGACTCCATTAATTATTACCGAAACTCCACAGAGAGCTTTCGACAGGGTAATTGTTGACACGATCGGTCCTTTACCCAAATCCCAATACAGAATCGAATACGCAGTAACTTTAATCTGCGATCTAACAAAATATCTTGTAGCAATTCCAATTAAAGACAAGAAAGAAAAGTACAGTCGAGCACGCCCAACCGTAGAATACTCTCTGCATTTTATTCCCGATAAATTTAATAAAGTCGGTATCCGATAATATCAATTGAAAGTACTTGCAACAAAACACGTTGAAACAAAAACATCTGATTGTATGTATACACATGCATACACACTTAACATTATATGTATGCACGCACATAAGTATGTGTGTGTATGTAATACATACACAATTGGTTGGCACGGCCAGCATTCGCGGGCAGCGCTGCCGCTAAGCTACGCAAGCAGCGAAAACGTTCGCTCACATGTTTGTATGTTTCTATCTCGCTCGCACACATGCATTGGCATTGCGTTCAATTATCAACTTTCTTAAATGTCTGGCTCTTTTGTTTATTGTCCGATTTATATGCAACTTTCAGGATAGTTTGATATATTTGGTCTTCAAATGAATGTGAAATAACAATACTGTACGATAAGAACATATGCCTTAAAATCGGCATTGAAGTTTGCAAATTATTTTATTTCTTGTGGGAAAAGGGGGCGTGGCAGTCCAAAATTTTTAATGACAATGCATTTATGCCGTCTCAAGGAACCTACATACCAAAATTGGTGTTACTAAGTGCCATAATTACTGAGATATTTACCTAAAACATAAATTTTTTACGAGGTATTTCTAGTTTTTTGCACATTGTGGGCGAACGGGGCGTGGCTACGAAAAAAAAAAGAGATTCTTGTATTGACTGACTTAATATCGAGTCGATAGAGACCAAATTCAAACTTGTAGCTCTTACCATCTCCGAAATCTGTTTGTTCATACGGACGGACAGACAGACAGACAGACAGACAGACAGACGGACAGACAGACGGACAGACGGACATGGCTATATCGGCTCGGCTTGTGATGCTGATCAAGAATATATATACTTTATGGGGTCTGCCACGCCTCCTTCTGCCTGTTACATACTTTTCACAAACACAATATACTCTCTCTTGCAGAGAGTATAACAAAAGTGCGAAAACAGTAGCAAAAGCTATATTTGAAAATTTTATTCTGGTATACGGTCCAATGAAGACGTTCATTACGGACATGGGTACAGAATATAAAAATTCAATAATTGAAGACTTATGTAAAAATCTTAAAATTAACAAGAAAGAAAGGTTATCTTCGGCTCGCCGAAGATTAAATACCCTTGCAGTCATGCATGTTGTGTTCATTGGATTCAGTTACCAGTGGTTCCTATGGATGCTGTATGATATAATAGTCCGATTTAGATGAGATTTGGTCAGTATATAGGGAATAATAGCAAAGGAGTAGTGCGTGAATTTAGCTGAAATCGCTTAATAGACTTTACAGATTTTCATACCATGCCTTTAAACTGATTGTTCCTATGGCAGCTATATGATATAGTGGTTCGATCCGAATGAAATTTGGTCAACAGCTAGGGAATGATAGTAAATGTTTATGGCGTGAGTTTGGTTGAAATCGCTCAATCGACACTGAATATTTTCATACTAGGCATTTTCATCATTATCAACCGATTGTTCCTATGGAAGCTATATGATATAGTAGTCCGAATTGGATGAAATTTGGTCAGCATATAGGGAATGATAGCTTATGCGTACTGCGTGAATTTGGTTGAAATCGATCAATAGACATTAAAAATTTTCATACTAAGCCTTTGAACCGATTGTTCCTATGGCAGCTATATGATATAGTGTTTCGATCCGAATGAAATTTGGTCAACAGCTGGAGAATGATGGCAAATGTTTATGGCGTGAGTTTGGTTGAAATTGCTCAATCGACACTGAAAATTTTCATACTAGGCATTTTCATCATTTTCAACCGATTGTTCCTATGGCAGCTATATGATATAGTGGTCGGATTCGGATGAAATTTGGTTTGCACATGGGATTTGGTACTAAATGCATATAGGCTTAATTTGGTTGAAATAGCTAAAAAAAAAATTTTTTTGCAACCGATTGTTCCTATGGGAGCTATATGATATAGTCATCCGATCCGGCCGATTTTAACAAATGATCTGCCTGCAGAGAGAATACACATCTGTACCAAGTTTCATCAAGATAGCTTTAAAACTGAGAGACTAGTTCGCATAGAAACAGACGGACAGACGGACAGACGGACAGACAGACGGACATGGCTATATAGACTCGCCTGTTGATGCTGATCAAGAATATATATACTTTATGGGGTCAGAGATGCCTCCTTCAATGCGTTACAAACTTCGTGACAAAATTAATATACCCTCTGCAAGGGTATAAAAACATAACTTCAACCGCACACCATCGCCAGACAGTAGGTACCGTGGAGCGAAGCCACAGAACACTTAAAGAGTTCATACGATCACTAACCATACAACACATAGATGCGTCAAACGCAAGATTTTTTGAAAGCAAACGCTAGGCTGCTTCTAGACCCCCAGAGAGCTTCGGCAAAAAGCCGAACGCTCTAGCGCCCCGGCGAGTCGATCGCCGCTCAGCCAAAGGCGAAAATAATTTAGTCTGCCTCAGCAAGCGAAACGATGAGCACGGCTATGTCGCTTGTGTTCTCGTTTCGCTTTAATATGTTTGTCTCTTTCTAGCATGCCAGATACACACAATATGTGAGTCTCGTAACGGCAGATTTCAGCAACCAGCTCACTGCTACAATTTCTGTTTTCAACAAAATTGCGATCCAGCTAGGAAGTTAAGCTGCTTGTATTGGGATATCTATGCTTTTAGGTCGGCCGCATGCAAATGTCGCGGTGGCGCTGGTGGTTAAGTGCTTGATCGGCAAGCGCGGAGACGTGGGTTCGAGTCGCGGTCAGTCATTTAAAAGAAAATAATTCAAAAGTTCAGTTGTTGCATGTTTTCATGAAATTAAAATTTTTTTTTAACAAAAACCAATTTAAAAAATTATTTCAATCGTTTATTAACAACAATTTGCTAACAAATAAACTTTTTCGGTAATGCAACACATCTCAACAACACAATAAAAGATTTTTAATTTAATGGCGGACCAGGAATCGAACCCACGACTCCCTGTTCATCGATCGAGCACTAATCATCTGCGCCACAGCAACACTTGAGTGCGGCCGGCCTAAAACCATACATATCCCAATACAAGCAGCTTAACTTCCTAGCTGGATCGCAATTTTGTTGAAAACAGAAATTGTATCAGTGAGCTGGTTGCTAAAATCTGCCGTTGCGAGATGTCACAAAATGTGTGTATCTGGCATGCTAGACAGAGACAAACATATTAAAGCGAAACGAGAACACAAGCGACATAGCCGTGCTCATCGTTTCGCTTGCTGAGGCAGACTAAATTATTTTTGCCTTTTGCTGAGCGGCGATCGACTCGCCGGGGCGCTAGAGCGTTCGGCTTTTTGCCGAAGCTCTCTGGGGGTCTAGAAGCAGCCTAGCGTTTGCTTTCAAAAAATCTTGCGTTTGACGCATCTGTGTGTTGTATGGTTAGTGATACGATCTTACATATCAGTCGATAAGACAGATTGGGACGTATGGTTAAGATACTTCGTATATTGTTTTAACACAACACCCTCTATGGCACGTGACTATTGTCCATATGAGCTCGTGTTCGGCAAAACATCAAACTTGCCAAAATATTTTAATAGCATAGATACAATTAAGCCACTTTATAATGTAGAAGATTATGCTAAGGAATCAAAATTCAGACTAGAACAGGCATATAAGAGAGCTAGGCTAATGCTAGAAACAAATAGGAAAAAACAAAAAATTTATTACGATAGCAATAGTTTAGATTTTGAATTAAAAATTGGAGATAAGGTTCTTATAAATAACGAAACAGGTCATAAGTTAGATTTTAAATATACAGGACCATACAAAGTAGAAAACATAGGAAAAAACGATAATATAACAATTTCAAATAATAACAAGAAAGAAAGGTTATCTTCGGCTCGCCGAAGATTAAATACCCTTGCAGTCATGCATGTTGCGTTCATTGGATTCAGTTACCAGTGGTTCCTATGGATGCTGTATGATATAAATGTCCGATTTAGATGAGATTTGGTCAGTATATAGGGAATAATAGCAAAGGAGTAGTGCGTGAATTTAGCTGAAATCGCTTAAAAGACTTTACAAATTTTCATACTAAGCCGTTGAACCGATTGTTCCTATGGCAGCTATATGATATAGTGGTTCGATCCGAATGAAATTTGGTCAACAGCTGGGGAATGATAGTAAATGTTTATGGCGTGAGTTTGGTTTAAATCGCTCAATCAACACTGAAAATTTTCATACTAAGCATTTTCATCATTTTCAACCGATTGTTCCTATGGAAGCTATAGTATATAGTAGTCCGAATTGGATGAAATTTGGTCAGTATATAGGGAATGATAGCTTATGCATACTGCGTGAATTTGGTTGAAATCGCTCAATAGATATTAAAAATTTTCATACTAAGCCTTTGAACCGATTGTTCCTATGGCAGCTATATGATATAGTGGTTCGATCCGGCCGATTTTTACAAATGATCTGACTGCAGAGAGAATACACATGTGTACCAAGTTTCGCATAGAAACAGACGGACAGACGGACAGACAGACGGACATGGCTATATCGACTCGCCTGTTGATGCTGATCAAGAATATATATACTTTATGGGGTCGGAGATGCCTCCTTCAATGCGTTACAAACTTCGTGACAAAATTAATATACCCTCTGCAAGGGTATAAAAATAAAAAACAAATAGTACATAAAGATAGATTAAAAATGTTTAATTCATAATCAATTAATTGCAAAAAAAAAAAAAAACAAATAAGAAAGGCTACAGTCGAGCGAGCCGACTGTAAAAGACCCCGTACTCACAGAAGTGCGCATTTTCCATACGAAAAAGGAGAAAAACGGAGTGGTTTACATTTTGTATACATATGTACAATTTTATATACAAATGTATGTAAATATATACACAATGAAATGCACAATTTTTCTTACTTGGCTTATTTTAAAAATAAGCCGTGTTTTACAATTTGAAATTAAATTTAAATTTAATTTTTAATTTAAATTGAAATAAAAAAAATAATAATAATCAAAATAATTCACTGACGGGATTCGAACCTCGGACTCCACGCACACGCGTCAGAGCCCTAACAGCTGCACCACGCCCCTCTCTAGAAATTGCTCGACTATCTGCATTTACATGTAATATTTTTTGTTATATAACAAAATCTAATAAAATGTCCCTGACGGCGCTCGAACCCATGATCCCGGGTTCACATACAAGTGCGAAAAATTAGATCAGGCATCTTTACTACTTAGACCACACTCCGCATTGAAGTTTATGTAAATAATTAAAATTTAAAAAGTAAACAAACAGCATTTGTCACTGACTGGATTCGAACCCGGGACCCCGGGCTAACCAACTCTTACGAAGCGCGCATCTCTACTACCTAGACCACGGTCCTTATTGAAGTTGCAGTAGCTAAACGTAGAGTTAAATCTTTTATAATAATTGTTTAGTTAACACACTGCACTGCTTGCTGCAGTTTGTGTTCTTCTTCTATTACAAGCAGTGCAAACAAACAATTTGTACATCAAATTCAGCATTTTTGATTAATTTGTTTTATATGTTGTTGTTGTCCGATTTGGACCAAATTTGGTGGGGATATTTTTAATAATTAAACATACATCCTCTGTGAGTTTGGTTGCGATCGCTCAACCAACACTACATGTCTTCATACAAATTTTTTATATTTGACCGGTTTGTCCTATGGGAGCTATAGGCTATAGTTGGCCGATCCGGACCAAACTTGGTGAGGACAGTTATAATGGTACTATACACATACTGTGTGAATTTGGTCTCTCTAGCTCTAGTCGTTTTCAAGTTATGGTGATGTGAAAATAGTTTTTTACAATTTGCGGGGGCGGTGGGGGGCGTGGCAAAAATTTGAAATAAACTTGCACTGCGTACACTACAGACGGACTTTCATTCCAAATTTGGTGTCTCTAGCTCTTGTAGTTTAGAAGATCCAGGTGTTCATACAGACGGACGGACAGACAGACAGACGGACAGACGGACATCGCTATATCGTCTCGGCTGTTGATGCTGATCAAGAATATATATACTTTATGGGGTCGGAAAAGCCTCCTTCTACCTGTTACGCACATTTCGCTTCAGACAAACCTAATAGACCCCTATACTCTTTTTTAGAGTACGGGGTCTAAAAAAAAAAAACAAAAAAATTAAGAACAGGAATGATGAACCTGCTTCATAAAAAACAAGAAAGAAAAGTACAGTCGAGCACGCCCAACCGTAGAATACTCTCAGCATTTTATTCCCGATAAATTTAATAAAGTCGGTATCCGATAATATCAATTGAAAGTACTTGCAACAAAACACGTTGAAACAAAAACATCTGATTGTATGTATACACATGCATACACACTTAACATTATATGTATGCACGCACATAAGTATGTGTGTGTATGTAATACATACACAATTGGTTGGCACGGCCAGCATTCGCGGGCAGCGCTGCCGCTAGCAAGCAGCGAAAACGTTCGCTCACATGTTTGTATGTTTCTATCTCGCTCGCACACATGCATTGGCATTGCGTTCAATTATCAACTTTCTTACATGTCTAGCTCTTTTGTTTATTGTCCGATTTAGATGCAACTTTCAGGATAGTTTGATATATTTTGTCTTTAAACGAATGTGGAATAACAATACTGTACGATAAGAACATATGCCTTAAAATCGGCATTGAAGTTTGCAAATTATTTTATTTCTTGTGGGAAAAGGGGGCGTGGCAGTCCAAAATTTTTAATGACAATGCATTTATGCCGTCTCAAGGAACCTACATACCAAAATTGGTGTTACTAAGTGCCATAGTTACTGAGATATTTGCCTAAAACATAAATTTTTTACGAGGTATTTCTAGTTTTTTGCACAAAGGGGCGAACGGGGCGTGGCATCGAAAAAAAAAAAAAGATTCTTGTATTGACTGACTTAATATCGAGTCGATAGAGACCAAATTCAAACTTGTAGCTCTTACCATCTTCGAAATCTGTTTGTTCATACGGACGGACAGACAGACAGACAGACAGACAGACAGACAGACAGACGGACATGGCTATATCGGCTCGGCTTGTGATGCTGATCAAGAATATATATACTTTATGGGGTCTGCCACGCCTCCTTCTGCAAGAGAGAGTATATTGTGTTTGTGAAAAGTATGTAACAGGCAGAAGGAGGCGTGGCAGACCCCATAAAGTATATATATTCTTGATCAGCATCACAAGCCGAGTCGATATAGCCATGTCCGTCTGTCCGTCTGTCTGTCCGTCTGTCTGTCCGTCTGTCCGTATGAACAAACAGATTTCAGAGATGGTATGAGCTACAAGTTTGAATTTGGTCTCTATCGACTCGATATTAAGTCAGTCAATACAAGAATCTTTTTTTTTCGATGCCACGCCCCATTCGCCCACAATGAGCAAAAAACTAGACACACCTCGAAAAATTGATGTTTTAGGCGAATATCTCAGTAACTATGGCACTTAGGAACACCCATTTTTAGTATGTAGGTTCCTAGAGACGCCATAATTACATTGTCATCAAAAATTTTGGACGGCCACGCCCCCTTTTCTCACAAGAAATAAAATACTTTTGATACTTCAATGCCGATTTTATGGCATATGTTCTTATCGTACAGTATTGTTATTTTACATTCATTTGAAGACAAAATATATCAAACTATCCTGAAAGTTGCATATAAATCGGACTATAAACAAAAGAGCTAGACATGTAACAAAGTTTATAATTTAACGCCATTTCACTGCATGTGTGCAAGCGA
The DNA here is from genome assembly GCA_018903735.1 of Drosophila cardini. Lineage (NCBI taxonomy): Eukaryota > Metazoa > Arthropoda > Insecta > Diptera > Drosophilidae > Drosophila > Drosophila cardini. The sequence continues at coordinate 10,114 of JAEIGM010000221.1, forward strand.
GATAGAAACATACAAACATGTGAACGAACGTTTTCGCTGCTTGCGTAGCTTAGCGGCAGCGCTGCCCGCGAATGCTGGCTGTGCCAACCAATTGTGTATGTATTACATATACACAGATACGTATGTGCGTGCATACATATAATGTCAAATGTATATGTGTGTGTATACATACAATCAGATGTTTTTGTTTCGACGTGTTTTGTTGCAAGTACTTTCAATTGATATACCCGAATACAGATTTTATTAAATGATCGGGAATAAATTGCAGAGAGTATTCTACGGTCGGGCGTGCTCGACTGTACATTTCTTTCTTGTTAGACCCCGTACTCTAAAAAAGAGTATAGGGGTCTATTAGGTTTGTCTGAAGCGAAATGTGCGTAACAGGTAGAAGGAGGCTTTTCCGACCCCATAAAGTATATATATTCTTAATCAGCATCAACAGCCGAGACGATATAGCGGTGTCCGTCTGTCCGTCTGTCTGTCTGTCTGTCTGTCCGTCTGTCCGTCCGTCTGTATGAACACCTGGATCTTCTAAACTACAAGAGCTAGAGACACCAAATTTGGAATGAAAGTCCGTCTGTAGTATACGCAGTGCAAGTTTATTTCAAATTTTTGCCACGCCCCCCACCGCCCCCGCAAATTGTAAAAAACTATTTTCACATCACCATAACTTGAAAACGACTAGAGCTAGAGAGACCAAATTCACACAGTATGTGTATAGTACCATTATAACTGTCCTCACCAAGTTTGGTCCGGATCGGACAACTATAGCCTATAGCTCCCATAGGACAAACCGGTCAAAAATAAAAAATTTGTATGAAGACATGTAGTGTTGGTTGAGCGATCGCAACCAAACTCACAGAGGATGTGTGTATAATTATTAAAAATATCCCCACCAAATTTGGTCCAAATCGGACAACCACAACATATAAAACAAATTAATCAAAAATGCTGAATTTGATGTACAAATTGTTTGTTTGCACTGCTTGTAATAGAAGAAGAACACAAACTGCAGCAAGCAGTGCAGTGTGTTAACTAAACAATTATTATAAAAGATTTAACTCTACGTTTAGCTACTGCAACTTCAATAAGGACCGTGGTCTAGGTAGTAGAGATGCGCGCTTCGTAAGAGTTGGTTAGCCGGGGTCCCGGGTTCGAATCCAGTCAGTGACAAATGCTGTTTATATACTTTTTAAATTTTAATTATTTACATAAACTTCAATGCGGAGTGTGGTCTAAGTAGTAAAGATGCCTGATCTAATTTTTCGCACTTGTATGTGAACCCAGGATCATGGGTTCGAGCGCCGTCAGGGACATTTTATTAGATTTTGTTATATAACAACAAGAAAGAAAATTACAGTCGAGCACGCCCGACCGTAGAATACTCTCTGGCTTTTATTCCCGATCGTTTTAATAAAATCAGTATCCGAGAATATTAACTAGTAGTACTTGCAGTAAAAGACGTTGAAAGACGTTCAGCTAGGAAGTTAAGCCTCTTTTATGGAGATATCTATGGTTTTAGGCCGTAAATTTCCAAGTAATGCGGTGGCGCGGATGATTAGTATTCGATCGTTGAACGGGAGGTCGTGGGTTCGAATCTTGGTCCGACATCAAAAAGGATATATTTTATTGTGTTGTTTAAATGTGTTGCATTATCGAAAAAAAATTGTTTATTAACAAATTATTAACAAACAATTGAAAAATTTTTTTACCTGGGTTTTGAAAAAAAAAAAAATGTTTTTTACTAAATGAAAACATGCAACTATTGGAGCTATTGAATTATATTCTTTTTAAAGGATTGACCGCGACTCGAACCCACGACTTTACGTTCGCCGATCAAGCACTTAACCGGCAACGCCATCACGACACTTAAAAAGTTTTCGATCCAAAACCATACATATAAAAGAGGCCTAACTTCCTAGCTGAATAACTATTTTGTCAAAAATGGAATTTAGGTCGGCACGGCAAGCGTCTGCAAGCAGCGCTGCCGCTAACAAGCAGCGAAAACGTTCGCTCACATGTTTGTATGCTTCTGTCTCGCTTGCACACATGCATTGACATTGCGTTCAATTATTAACTTTCTTACATGTCTAGCTCTTTTGTTTATTGTCCGATTTTTATGCAACTTTCAGGATAGTTTTATATATTTTGTCTCCAAACGAATTTGAAATTACAAGACTGTAAGATAAGAACATCTGCCTTAAAATCGGCATTGAAGTTTAACAATTATTTTATTTTTTGTGAGAAAAGGGGGCGTGGCAGCCAAAAAATTTTAATGGCATTATATTTATGCCTTGACTAGGAACATTCACACCAAAATTGGTGTTTTTAAGTGTTATAGTTACTGAGATATTCACCAAAAACATCAATTTTTTACGAGGTGTGTCTAGTTTTTTGCTCATTGTGGGCGAACGGGGCGTGGCATCGAAAAAAAAAAAGATTCTTGTATTGACTGACTTAATATCGAGTCGATAGAGACCAAATTCAAACTTGTAGCTCTTACCATCTCTAAAATCTGTTTGTTCATACGGACGGACAGACGGACAGACGGACATGGCTATATCGACTCGGCTTGTGATGCTGATCAAGAATATATATATATAAACGAGTCATTAACTTGATCCATTTTCTAATCGCGCAGCGTGTTTCGGTGGCCGAAGTCTACCAAAGAACTGACTTGCGTCGCACACTTATCCTTTGTGCCTACCATCGAACCACGCTTGGCGACAGCGTCGTGGCGCCGTCGCCGCGCTAAAACGGTACCTTCCAAAACTACAAAATGCCAAGGACCAATCAGAGCTCAGTTAGCGGCTGATGCAATATTACTAATATGATGAAATTGGGAAATCTGGTGAAAACCAGAATTCCCATACTCCGCAACACACATACACAGTGCGTGCATACCGTTCGCTTTGGCACATGTAGGATTCTGGTGTAAACCAGAATATCCATACACACATACACAGCCACACAGTGTGTACGTGCAGTACACAGCAACAATCACATACAGTGCGTAAATACAGTACGCTCCGACACGGCCATCCTGACCTTGGCACGTCCTCGTGTAGTACTTCCAAAATATACTTTGCGATATACATAAAACATTTTTATTAACAAATTATAAAAATTTCAGTTTAACAAAAATGAGTTTTCTTACAAAACTGCTACTAAACATTGACAACGTAATCTTTAAATTCATTCATTATTATTATTATTTTTTTTTTTTTTTTCATTCTTAAACAAACATTTTATTTTAACATAATTCATATATTTTCATTATCATTAACTTAATAAAATTTTAAACATCATATCTTATGCTCTACACGCCATGATCAAAACAACTGTTTTGCACTTGTGCTTGCATTTCATTTCTAGCCCTTCAGGCACCTGTGCTGTCTGTTTTAACAGTTTAACTTTTAATATTTTGACTACTGTCTGTTTCAACAGTTTCACTTTCAACATTTTGACTACTGTCTGTTTCAACAGTTTCACTTTCAACATTTTGACTACTGTCTGTTTCAACAGTTTCACTTTCAACATTTTGACTACTGTCTGTTTCAACAGTTTCATATTTCAACTTTGGGTCAAGTTTTGTTTGATGCCTCTCCTCATTTTTTAATAATACGAAATCGCCAACTTTGCATTCCACAACTCTAGCTTTGTTTTTATCAAATTGTGTCTTGCTATATGTTGCTGAAGCCGAAATATTTTGAATTGCTTGAGCTCGTACTGCTGGCAAATCAATCTCATCAACCGTGTCGAGCAACTTTACCAATAAACAATTCTAAAGGACTTGCCTTTGTCACCCGGCTCACCGTACAGTTTAAGGCCAACTGGATTTCTCCCAGTGCATCTTGCCAAGACCTGCTGCTAGTTTCGACTGCGGTTAATAAATTTTTCAAAGTACCCATAGTGCGTTCAACCTGCCCATTTGCTCTGCTTGCACCGGTTGCAATCAAATGCAAATTTATCTTTTGTTGCGCACAAAACTCACTGAATCTTGCGCTGGCAAAACACCTACCCTGATCTGCTATTATGCGATTTGGTACTCCAAATAAAGATATTCCCGCCGTCACAGCATTTATGCAATTTTCAGCATCTATTTTAAGGGTGTGAGTTAACAAAACGAATTTAGTAAAGGCATCTACTTGAACGATGATATACTCTTTTTGATCAGACTTCCCACTCAACTTCCCACTTATATCTATGTGAATAGTATGCCAAGGTGTGCTTACCTTTGGGATTGGATGAAGACTAGCTTGAATTTTACCAGAAGAGGACTTTGACATTTTGCAAGTGATACAATTTTCAACAAATTTTCGAATATATTTGGACATATTATCGAACCAGTAATAGTCATAGGCCTTGTCTAGCGTCTTTTCCCATCCTAAATGCATAATTGATTCATGAATTTGGTTTATCACGGACCATCTAAACACTCGAGGAACAATTGATAAGGATCGAGTTCTACCATTACGCTGAATTTTTCGATAAAGTATTCCTGCTCTCAACTCATAAGTTTTTGCAACGTCTATGGAAAGAGAATTGTCTTTTAATTTCTTTACGATGCTAACTATTTCGGAATCTTGACGTTGTTCAGCCAAAAGCCAATTGCTGGAAATTTCTGCCAAGCAAACTCGTTTCTCAGAAGCTTTACAATTTGTGGCCAGCAACTTAGTTGAAGGTAAATTTCTTGAAAAAAATCAGCGTGAGCCATTCGTTTACCTTCTCTATACTGTAATTCAAACGTAAACGATTGTAAGTAAGCCCACCATCTTTGCGCCCTGGGAGACAGATCATGTTTAGTCCTTGATGCCTTAAGGGAATTACAGTCAGTAAAAACAACAAAATTTCTACCCAGTAAATAATGGCGAAAATGTTTTATGGACAAAACAACAGCAAGAGTCTCCAATTCGTAAGAATGGTACCGAGACTCTGCAGGTGAAGCAGCTTTACTGAAATATTCGATGACATGCGACTTGTTGTTGATTTTATGTAACAAGATGGCACCGTATCCACGAGAACTTGCATCAGTATGCAACTCGATTGGATACTGCGGGTCGAAAATTACCAAGACTGGCTTCTGTGTAAGTATAGAGACAACCTTCTTTCTTATTTGCTCATGTTCTGGTTCCCAAACAAACTCGTTCTTCCCTGAGGTCAACAGATATAAAGGCTTCATAAAACAAGAAAATCCTTGCATAAATTGCCTAAAATAAGACGCCAGCCCTATAAATTGTCTTAAAGCTGGGACCGACTGAGGAGGTGGTAATGCAGTTAACGCAGCAATTTTAAGCGAATTTGGACGAATTTCACCTGCACTCACTTCGTATCCCAAATATTGTACTGTTGACTTAAGAAAAGAACATTTTTTTATATTAAAGGAAAATCCGGCAGACGTAAGACAGTCAAGGGTTATCTTTAATCTTTCTAAAGCCTCAGTTTTCGTTGAAGCAGCTACCATTACGTCGTCCATATAAACGACCACAAATGTATTAGCAAGATCTCCCAGGGCTTGTATAATGGTACGCTGAAAAACTGAAGGCGCATTTTTAAGCCCAAACGGCATTGCTAAGAATTCATATTGTCCGTCTGGAGTGACGAACGCTGTACACTCTACTGAGTCTTCATGCATGGGTATTTGATAATATCCACTTGCCATATCTAGGCATGTGAAATATTTTGCTCCATGAAGCCTGGCAATCTGGTCTGATATAAGGGGCAAAGGGTATCTATCTGCAACGGTATTACCATTTAATTCCCGGTAATCTACACACAAGCGATGGGAGCCGTCTTTTTTGTTTACCAGCATTATGGGACTTGCGAAGGGTGAGCAACTCGGCTTTATTACTTTGCATTCCAATAGCTCCCTAATCTTATTTCGAACCAATTCCCTTTCGCTTGGACTGAGCCTGTATGGTCTCCTTTGGACAATTTTTCTTGGGTCATTTAGTTTAATTTTCATTTTACCCGAACTAACTCTAGACAAAGGAATCCCATTGATAAAATATTTTGAATAATTTTCCAACAAACTTTTTAATTCATCACAGTCTTCACCAACAAGATCTGTGTCTAAGTCATAAAATTTATCTTCGTTAACACAATTATTAACAGTTTTTGTTTTAACAATTTCAAATTTCCCTGGTGAAATTATGACATTAAATCCAGGCGACAATATTTCTCGACCAATAATTATGTCATTTTTCATATAATTATTGTCTAAAACATGAAACAAAACCTCAATTTGATAATTATTAATATTTACGTTGGTAAGTATTTGCAATGTGCTGCAAACACTGCCATTGCCAATGCCTTCTAACCTCACAACATTATTTAATCTTTTACCAGCTAGCTTAGCACTTATCTGTTGTTTGATTAATGAACACTCCGCGCCAGAGTCAAACGTTGTAGCAAATGTCATTCCTTGATGAACCATCTCTCCTTTAGGCTCAACAACTTCGCACAGTTGCACTCTCTTTACAGAATGTGTATCCTTGCTGTTGTCCGTTTTGGGTTTACTGCATTGTGTAGAAATATGGCCACGCTCTCCACACTTGAAGCAGGTTACATCAGATTTTTGACGGTGACCCCATGCGCTGCTGCCATTACGGTCCATAGCACGAGGCGAATGATTTTGCTGCTGTCTAGCTTTGCATTCGTTGATCTTGTGGCCTAACTTTCCACAGAAGTGGCACTTAATTGTTGAAAGTTTTTGCCTCTTGATGTCAAGCAAAGACATTTCTTCCCGCGACGTCATCTTCCTTTTGTTGAATGTGAATGCTTTTAACTCGGTTTGCAAATCACATCTGGTGCGCACATTTGAGGTGAAGGTCATGCGCTGCAATCTGCTATCAACTTGAGCCAGCCTAGCAAGCGTTACGGAAGCTGCAATCTCCTCTACATCCATTTCACGCCATTTCACAATAAGCGACGTCATCATACGACCAGCATAATTCGAAAGGCATTCACCGTCGCTCGGACTGTTAGTTAGCATTGTCAGAAACATAGCCGCTGGTGTTTCAACATTAGTGAACTGTTGAATGAATAGTTGCTTGAACTCGGGCCAATTTATTTCTGGATAACAAGTCCGCGCAAGCCATTGTGAGGCACTACCTTCCAACGCTGCACTTAACACCGTCACAAGGGCACTACCTTTTATATCATTTTCTGCCAAAATAATGTTCGCCGTAGAGCACCATGCCGACGCATCGGCGCCAACAAGGTCTGCATTGAATTTTGGCAGCACAACGGCGATTTTACTCGTTTTTTCGGAAATCGTTGCTTGAAATGTTTTAACGAGTTCTGTTAAGTTTTTATTTTGCAACTCTATTAGAGCTTTCCACGGCTCAGCTTCGTTGTTAGGTGCCAAGCCCGATCCCACTTCTGATATAAACGCGTCATTAACTTGATCCATTTTCTAATCGCGCAGCGTGTTTCGGTGGCTGAAGTCTACCAAAGAACTGACTTGCGTCGCACACTTATCCTTTGTGCCTACCATCGAACCACGCTTGGCGACAGCGTCGTGGCGCCGTCGCCGCGCTAAAACGGTACCTTCCAAAACTACAAAATGCCAAGGACCAATCAGAGCTCAGTTAGCGGCTGATGCAATATTACTAATATGATGAAATTGGGAAATCTGGTGAAAACCAGAATTCCCATACTCCGCAACACACATACACAGTGCGTGCATACCGTTCGCTTTGGCACATGTAGGATTCTGGTGTAAACCAGAATATCCATACACACATACACAGCCACACATTGTGTACGTGCAGTACACAGCAACAATCACATACAGTGCGTAAATACAGTACGCTCCGACATATACTTTGTGGGGTCTGCCACGCCTCCTTCTGCCTGTTACATACTTTTTTTTTTACAAACCCAATATACTCTCTCTTGCAGAGAGTATAAAAAATATTACATGTAAATGCAGATAGTCGAGCAATTTCTAGAGAGGGGCGTGGTGCAGCTGTTAGGGCTCTGACGCGTGTGCGTGGAGTCCGAGGTTCGAATCCCGTCAGTGAATTATTTTGATTATTATTATTTTTTTTATTTCAATTTAAATTTAAAATTAAATTTAAATTTAATTTCAAATTGTAAAACACGGGCCAAGTAAGAAAATTGTGCATTTTATTGTGTATATATTTACATACATTTGTATATAAAATTGTACACATGTATACAAAATGTAAACCACTCCGTTTTTCTTCTTTTTCGTATGGAAAATGCGCACTTCTGTGAGTACGGGGTCTTTTACAGTCGGCTCGCTCGACTGTAGCCTTTCTTACTTGTTTATTCTTTAATATTGGCAGTTAAGGGAAGATCGTCTAACAAGAATTTTCCGGTTTAATTGCTTAGTGAACCTGTTCATAATATCTGTTGAATCTTGTGTATTGGGCTAAGTGGCTATTACCTTGCCAGATATCTTTGATTAGTGCCATTAAGAAATTTTGTTGGGGTTTTATTTCGTTTTGCTCGTATTTAAATAACCACGATAGAGCAAAAATTGAATCGGTTGATCATAATAATTGAGTTACACATCTGTTGAATTTTGCGTATTTTTCTCTGATTGAATACCCTAACAGATTGTAGTTAATTCTTTGATAAAGATTAACATTGTATGGCGAACTCGCCGTGCTAAATATAAGGACTCAAACATTTCTTAGCGCGCTGCTAGACGTTGTGTTTATCTTTGGAAGATCAAGTATATAACAAGAAAGAAAAGTACAGTCGAGCACGCCCGACCGTAGAATACTCTCTGCAATTTATTCCCGATCATTTAATAACATCGGTATCCAAGTATATCAATTGATACTTGCAACAAAACACGTTGAAACAAAAACATCTGATTGTATGTATACACACACATATACATTTGACATTATAAGTATGCACGCACATATGTATGTGTGTATATGTAATACATATACAATTGCTCGGCACAGCCAGCATTCGCGGGCAGCACTGCCTCTAAGCTACGCAAGCAGCGAAAACGTTCGCTCACATGTTTGTATGTTTCTATCTCGCTTGGACACATGCAGTGAAATGGCGTTAAATTATTAACTTTGTTACGTGTCTAGTCTTTTATTCTTTTCCGATTTATATGCAACTTTCAGGATAGTTTGACATACTTTGTCTTCAAACGAATGTGAAGTTTGCAAATTATTTTATTTCTTGTGGGAAAAGGGGGCGTTGCAGTTCAAAATTTGTAATGACATTTATGCCGTCTCAAGGAACATACATTGGTGTTCCTAAGTGCCATATTTACTGAGATATTCGCCTAAAACATCAATTTTTTACGAGGTGTTTCTAGTTTTTTGCTCATTGTGGGCGAGCGGGGCGTGGCATCGGAAAAAAAAAGATTCTTGTATTGACTGACTTAATATCGAGTCGATAGAGACCAAATTCAAACTTGTAGCTCTTACCATCTCTGAAATCTGTTTGTTCATACGGACGGACAGACGGACAGACGGACAGACAGACGGACAGACGGACATGGCTATATCGACTTGTCTTGTGATGCTGATCAAGAATATATATACTTTATGGGGTCGGCCACGCCTCCTTCTGCCTGTTACATACTTTTCACAAACACAATATACTCTCTCTTGCAGAGAGTATACAAATTTAAAAAGTTAAATGAAAGTAGTAATATATATATACAAATGTTTTCATCCTGTTTTTAAATCAATCTTATTCTCTTTCGCTACTGGCAACCTTTTAATGTCAAGCAATTACAATATTCTAAATATAACTAATTTGAAAAAAATTGAATTTTATTAAAGTAAATAACTAATTATTATAATGAAAAATATTATTTAAATTTTCTATTACTAGCAATAACTCTACTTTTTGTCCACCATTATTATGATATTGAAAAATTCCTGCTATCTACTTATAACGAGAGTTAAAGTAAAGATAATCATTTAAAGATGAATTTAGATATAAACCTGAATCAAATTATACAAATTCTCAGCACGTTTTAGAAAAGATTGTAACAAAATTGTATAGTATTGCTAGTTAAGAATTATGAATTATACCATGGGCGATAGTATTCCTTATGCATGGGTTTCTTAGAAAAGCGAAAAAGAAAAATCCAAGCGATCTGTTCCCTTGTTAGAGTAAAAATTAAGCTTATAATGAATTGTTAAACTTTTGTGTTTTCCTGATGACTTGACGACGTAATTAAATGTAGTTTTGTATTTGGGAATTTTCAAAAATATATAAGGCGCAGAAAATCCAATGGTTGGGTGGGTAAAGAGCGCAAGGGGCCAAAGTACATGATGGACCCCGAAAGGTATCACTAGTGTGAAAGGACAAGCATTTTCTTTTAATCAGTTAGGATGTAACCACCATCCCTCCTCTCGTTTGGCCTCGCTGTTTGATCCTGTTTTAATTCTGTAGGGACTCTTTAATTTAAATTTTGTAACAAAGTGTAGTTGTCGGACTTGGCAAAACCCACGCCATTATCCCAGTAGAGCTAAGGGAGCCATAAGGGTCCCGCCCGCCTTGATCGTACAACTCGGTGATCCTTATTTGTCACGCGTTTCGGTAAATTCACACTTAAGGACAAAGACAATATACAATTCGTTGTTGTTAGCACGCAATACATTTGTCGTAGCTAGTTTCTATCAGGTGTTTTATATTTTGTTTTGTTTTCGCAATTTCATGAAGTACATAACTCAAAACTATAATGGACTCCAAATCTCAGTTGCATATGCATCAAAAGCATTCACTAAAGGTGATAGCAACAGGAGTACTACAGAACAAGAACTAGCAGCAATACATCGGGGAATAACACATTTTCGAACATATATATAGTGACATATGTAGACACATATGTACCCATACATTACATTACATACATACACACACTTTTATTTTTATTACACATTCTTCTCCCACAGATTTAACACAAACATTTTAAAATAATCAAATGGTGACAATAACAATTCTGGCTTCCCACGAACTTATCAAATATCATAAACAATTCGCCAGAATCGCTTCCCTTTATTTACATAAGAGCCAAAAGCTCCAAAAGTCTAAAGTCCAATCAATAAAAGCTCAAAGCCGAGGTTTGCTACACGTCTCCAGAACATAGCATAAGTAGTCTAGATTTGTATCTGTACTCCGTAGTATCGTGTTGTGAAAAAAAATTATATTTTTCAAATAACCGATCTTCGAACCACGTTATTGGCGCAGCCGGTAGGATATCGGAAAAATATCCTTGTAACAGTAATCGATCCTTTTCGATCCGCTTATAGAAATCCTTGTACGACCAAGTGATTTTCTAGGATTGCGCACGCGAATTTGCCTCAAAAAGTGATTCGGTTCAGAACATTACAATTTTGGAAAAAACTTTCTGATATCCGCAAAAGAATCAACGCGTGTGTTTTAAAACTTAACAAACCAATTATCAATCGTGGCCCACAGTCAATGTGCGACCGCCACCAAAACATAATTGCCATATTAAGAATACCGCGCAACAAAAACTTGCAATACACCAAACAGTGTTCTGCTAATAAATAGATCCTTTGGACTATTTTGAACAACTGTACTTAAAGGACTTATTTCCGGGCTTTACACATCATTAAATTGATCCCTGTAAACAGTATGCTCCTTACAATCCACCAAAAGAAAACCAAACCTGAAGTGACAACAAAAATAAATTTGTGTGAAAGAACAAATTTTCATTTTACAAAGAACAATTAAACAATACAAACAACATCATGACAACAACTACAGCAATGGAACTATCTGAGATGGACCTAAAACAAGCCTTAGGACAGATACGACAAGTGCCAATCTTTGACGGAAAAACAGTGGAACTGACAGCGTTCATAAGAAGAATCGACTTCATCATGCAGCTTTACCCTACACAGGACGTGAGACAGCACAGCGTTTTATTTGGAGCCATCGAGATGCAGACATCCGGATCAGCACAACGAGTTTCCCAAATCACAGCAGCTACAACCTGGGAGAAGTAAGGAAAGCCCCCATCGACGAATTCAAAACACAGACACCCTACGAGGAACTTCTAAGACGTTTATATAACACCAATTACAACCATAGTATACGTTAGTTCGTAGAAGATCTAGAATATAAGTCATTTGTAATTTCAAACAAACTCATGTTAGAAAATCAGCCACAAAACACAATATTGTACACAAATGCAATGCATAATACAATTAAAGATGTAATAACTAGGAAACTACCCGACAGAATATTTATGACCTTAGCTAGACATGACATTACAACAGTTTCAAAACTTAAACAAGTCGCTCAACGCGAAGGACTTTACGAAAACAATTTCAATGAACGTACTAACCAAAGTACTGAAAACTCAAAACCCAGCAAAACTAATAATGATAATCGTGGAAAAGGAAATAATCAAAATTATTATCCAAGTCCCAATTATTCAAAGAATACAAACCAAAGTAATAAACCAAAAGAAAATGCTGAAAATAATCGGACATTATATAAAGAATTCAAACAAAACCTTGATCAAGCTAGATCACAAAACCCAATGAATTACCAAAATCAAAGCCAAAGATCCTCAAATCCTCCAGTCAAAAGACAGCGAGAAAGTACCAGTGGTCACTCTAAGATGGAAACTTCTGAAAATTTTCATCAAGGAGCCTCGGACCAAGAAGAACAAATCCCTTCATCAGATTAGTATTGAATGGGCAACATTTTAACTGTGTAATTGACACAGGTTCGTCCATCAATCTAATTAAACAAAACTTTCTAAATTTTCCTATCAATCCTTGCCAATTAAATGTACAAACAATTAATGGCATTGTTCAATTAAAAAATTACGTATCTTTTGCACCTAGTAAGCTTTGTCCTACTAATCAAATATTTTATTTACACAACTTTTCCGAAAATTATGATATTCTACTAGGTAGAGAATATCTAGAATCCTGTGAAGCAAAAGTTGACTATAAACAAAAAACAGTTATTCTTAACGAGCATCCATTTCAAATGAGATATGATCGTGAGGATTCTGTCAAGGACAAGACCGCATTTCAATGCCTTGATCCGCCCCAAACCAACGACATAGCAGTAAATTACGCTATAAATATTGAATTAAATGAAACAAATCAATTCCGATTAGAACATCTAAACGATGAAGAAAAAACTAAACTAACCAAAATTCTTTTCGAGTTTAGTGACATTCAGTACAAAGAAAGTGAAAATTTGACTTTCACCAGTACAATTAAGCATGTCATCCAAACTAAACACGAAGACCCAATTCAAAAGCGTCCACACAAGTATGCTCAAACATTCGACGAAGTAGTCGAAAAACAAATCAAAGAAATGATTGAACAAGGCATAATTCGCAAATCAAACTCGCCTTATCGCTCACCAATTTGGATTGTGCCAAAGAAACGTGATGCATCAGGTGAAGAAAAGTTCCGTATAGTTATTGACTATCGAAACCTAAACGAAATATCGATGATAAATATCCTATTCCAGTCATGGATGATATACTAGACAAACTTGGAAAATGTCAGTATTTTACCACAATTGACCTTGCGAAAGGATTTCATCAGATACAAATGGATCCACACAGTATACCAAAAACAGCTTTTTCAACTAAAAATGGACATTACGAATATACTTGAATGCCTTTTGGATTGAAAAACACCCCAGCTCTTTGATAACATATGCACGTTCTCTTCGTTGGGAAAGCCCGTGATTGGTATTGGCGATACCATAGACAAGTAATTCATATAGTTTGGACTGATTTTTGTACAGCTCTTAGGCAGCAGTATCGAGACTATCGCTCCGAATTTGCTATGAAGGAGCAAGTCAGATCGCGCAAACAAAAGAAAAGAGAAACATTTTCTTCGTTTTATGACTCGATTGCGTCTTTAATTGATATATCAGCTATAACAAGAAGGAAAGGCTATAGTCGAGCGAGCCGACTGTAAAAGACCCCGTACTCCTTCTAGTGCGCGTTTTTCCATACAAATCAACAATCCTCGACCGATTAGTCCTATGGGCGATATAGACTACAGTTGTCCTATCAGGACCAAACTTGGTGAGGACAGTAACAATGGAATCATACACATAATGTGCTAGATTGGTTGCAATCGCTCTACTAAAAGTTCATGTCTCCATACAAATCACCAATTTTCGCCCGATTTGTCCTATGGGAGCTATAGGCTATAGTTGTCCGATCCGGACCAAATTTGGTGAGGATAGTTAGATAAGTACCATACCCATAATGTGTGAATTTGGTCTCCCTAGCTCTAGTCGTTTTTATACTCTCTGCAAGAGAGAGTATATTGGGTTTGTGAAAAAAAAAGTATGTAACAGGCAGAAGGAGGCGTGGCCGATCCCATAAAGTATATATATTCTTGATCAGCATCACAAGCCGAGACGATATAGCCATGTCCGTCTGTCCGTCTGTTTGTCTGTCTGTCCGTCTTTCTGTCTGTCTGTCCGTCCGTATGAACAAACAGATTTCAGAGATGGTAAGAGCTACAAGTTTGAATTTGGTCACAAACGAGTCGATATTAAGTCAGTCAATACAAAAATCTTTTTTTTTCGATGCCACGCCCCGTTCGCCCACAATGAGCAAAAAACTAGATACACCTCGTAAAAAATTGTTGTTTTTGGCGAATATCTCAGTAACTATAGCACATAGGAACACCAATTTTGATATGTAGGTTCCTTGAAACGGCATAAATGCATCGTTATTAAAAATTGCGGACTGCCACGCCCCCTTTTCCTTATGAAATTTTTGTTCCCTATTTTTAGACCCCGTACTCTAAAAAAGAGTAGAGGGGTCTATTAAGTTTGTCTGAAGCGAAATGTGCGTAACAGGCAGAAGGAGGCGTGGCAGACCCCATAAAGTATATGTATTCTTGATCAGCATCACAAGCCGAGCCGATATAGCCATGTCCGTCTGTCCGTCTGTCTGTCCGTCTGTCTGTCTGTCTGTCCGTCCGTATGAACAAACAGATTTCGGAGATGGTAAGAGCTACAAGGTCGAATTTAGTCAGTATCGACTCGATATTAAGTCAGTCAATACAAGAATTTTTTTTTTTTTGATGCCACGCCCCATTCGCCCACAATGAGCAAAAAACTAGACATACCTCGTAAAAAATAGATGTTTTAGGTGAATATCTCAGTAACTATGGCACTTAGGAACACCAATTTTGGTGTGAAGGTTCCTAGTCAAGGCATTAATATAATGTCATTAAAATTTTTTGGCTGCCACGCCCCCTTTTCTCATAAGAAATAAAAACTTTTCAAACTTCAATGCCGATTTTAAGGCAGATGTTCTTATCGTACAGTCTTGTAATTTTAAATTCGTTTGGAGCCAAAATATATTAAACTATCCTGAAAGTTGCATATAAATCGATATAATAAACAAACAAAAAAAGAGCTAGACATGTAAGAAAGTTAATAATTGAACGCAATGTCAATGCATGTGTGCGAGCGAGACAGAAACATACAAACATGTGAGCGAATGTTTTCGCTGCTTGTGAAGCGACAGCGCTGCCCGAATACTGGCTTTGCCGAGCAATTGTGTATGTATTACATATACACACATACATTTGTATGTGCATACATATAATATCAAATGTATATATGTGTGTATACATACAATCAGATGTTTTTGTTTCAACGTGTTTTGTTGCAAGTATCAATTGATATACCCGGCTACCGATTTTATCAAAATGATCGGAAATAAAATGCAGAGAGTATTCTACGGTCGGGCGTGCTCGACTGTACTTTTCTTTCTTGTTGCTACATTGCAAACATTGCATTCTTTAATAATGTTTTGAATTAAATTCTGGTAATCTGGATAATAATACTTTTCTTTAAATTATGATGTCATTTTCTCTATTCCTGGATGTAGTAGTTTTTGGTGTGTGTTAATAATGTATTCTTTGAATTCATCATAAGTTTGGAGGTCTGTTAATATACTCTCTGCAAGAGAGAGTATATTGGGTATGTGAAAAAAAAAAGTATGTATACAATATACTCTTTATGGGCCGACCCCATAAAGTGTATATGTGGGATTAGGTTTATTGAAATAAGCCGAATCTTTTATTATTGTTTATAGTTGTTTATTATAAGTATTTTATGTATTATTATTAGGTTAATGAGTCTTTAGATTACAAAGTTGATAGATCTTGAAATTCGTTTGATTTCTGCAACCGTCGTTTTGCAGCGTCGTTAGTTTGCTTTTTTTACACGTCGTAAATCTGCAAGCGTCGTAATGCAGCGTCGTTCACCCAAAAGCAACTTCTCTCTCCCCTTCTCGATCGATACTCTCTTTTACCAGTGTTGTTACGCTTCGCAACAGTGTTGTGTATGAGAAGTGGGTAGTCCGAATGGTGTTGCCAGACCCAATCCCACAACTCGGCCATCCTTCTATACATTCTTCCCGAATGCGTCGTCGCCGTTCAAAGGCAACCATGGTTTCATGTACTCCGCACATGTTGATGTATGCTTGGGTCCATCGCTGAAGAATGCATCTTTCACCACATCGTAGGTGTCCTGAGGCTTCACCTTGATGACACGATATGGACCAAGATATTTGGGCTTGAGCTTTAGCATACAACCTAGCTGAGTTCTCTTAATAGCGACAAGATCTCCGACTTTATATTTGGATGCAGGCTTACGTCTTAGGTTGTACGTGTTCTTATTTTCGACCTGTAAAGATAAGATTTGTTTTTTAGCGTTTTTTCTGAGCTCGTCCCGATTGTTCGTGAACATTTGTATCATCTCGTCGTCGATGATTTGTTTGAGTCCGACATCTTCCTTTGTTCGCATTTTAATGCCAACTAGTAACTCAAACGGGGTCATCTGCGTGCTTCGGCTGTACGTTGAGTTTATGGTTTGCTGCACCTTATTCACAAACTTGTACCATTTGCTCGGATCTTCGATTGAAAGCTTAGCCAAGACCGGTATGATGATAGCGTTGAGACGTTCAATTTGGCCATTCGCACGTGGTAGTCCGGTAGTAACAGCATGATGTTGAATATTTTCATCTTCACAGTATTTTTTGAAGTCGTCAGAAGTGAATGCCGCGCCACGGTCAGATATAATCTGTACAGGGTTTCCAAAGATTGAACTCTGCATCTGCAACCGTGATGTCACTTCGCTAGCTGCGGTCGTCTTGGTTGGGTACAGCCAACAGAACTTTGTAAATCCGTCGATAACTGCCAGAATGTGTTTATACTGACGATGTGTATGTCTGCAATGGCGTTTCTTCTTTTGCCAGTGGATGAAGTTCTCCTTCTTTCTTTCCTAGTTTCCGGTTTAAGACAATACATGGAATACCGCCGTGGCAAAGATTTGAAAGATTTGTAAAAAACTATGGTCACCTAGGAAAAAATTGATGTTTTAAGCGAATATCTCAGTAACTATAGCACTACGGAGTACCGATTTTGGTATACAGGTTGCTAGAGACAGCATAAATGCATTGTCATTAAAATTTTTGGACTGCCACGCCCCGTTTTCCCACACGAATGAAATAATTCTCATACTTCAATGCCATTTTTAAGGCATTTGCACTTATCGTACGGAATTGTAATTTAAAATTCGTTTGGAGACAAAGTATCACAAACTATCCTGAAAGTTGCATACAAATCGGACAATAAACAAAAAAGCTAAACACGTAACAAAGTTAACAATTGCACGCAATCGATATCGTATTTGATTTCAGTTGTTGATAATATCGATATCTAACGCCATATGTGATTTTATGTGATATTTTAATTAATATCGATATCGGCATTTTCTTGACGATTATCATCCCTATTACAAACTGATGGTTTTGTTTCAAAGTGTTTTATTGCAAATACTATGAGTACGGGGTCTTTTACAGTCGGCTAGCTCGACTGTAGCCTTTCTTACTTGTTTTAATTGATCTCATTACTTTTGTTATATTATTAGGACTTATTCTTTCAACGAAAGCATTCTGAAAAGTAAGACAATCGGCTTCGTTGCTGAAGTATATAACGCTTTTCTTTGAACATAAATATTCTTTAATTAATTCTTTGGCATGATTGTGTGTCATTTCGACATAATTTATTAAAATTTTAGTTTTATGAAAATAGTGACGTTAACGTTATTTGAGTTACTTTTTTCAAATTCTATTTGTTTTTTAAAATAGTTGATTGGTCTTTCTGTGAATGAAATGTAATATTGAGCACTATGGATTGTTGCTGCTGTGATATCAGAGGTTTCTCCTAACAAGTTTTCTTCAATTTTTATTCTGGATAAAGCATCTGCAACATGGTTCTCTTTAACTGGAACATATTTAATGTGTAAATCAAATTCATTTAGTTTTATTTTCCAGCGTTGTAATTTCATATTTGGTTCTTTAATATTGTTAAGCCAAACAAGTGCTTTGTGATCAATGAGGATCTCGAATTTTCTACCGCAGAGATAAGATCGGAAATATTTTGTTGCCCAAACGATGGCTAAAATTTCTTTTTCAATTCCTGAATAATTAATTTCATGTTCATTTAAAGTTCTACTTGCGAAACAAATTGGTTTTTGATTTTGAGACAGAACAGCTCCAATGGCTATTGCTGGCATCAGTTGTGAGACAAAAGTGGTTTTTCGAAATTCTGATGAACTAATATTGGATCGGACGATATAAGTACTTTTAATTTTTCAAAAGCCGAAATGTAATTTGGTTCGTTGATATTTATACTTGCACCTTTCTTTAATTTTAAAGTCATTGGCTTTACAACGTGTGCGAAGTAAGGAATGCATTTTCTATAACTTTTAAATACAAATTGTTTGAAAGTATTTTGAGTGAAATGGCCTGCTGTAAGAAAATTGCTCATATGGCCCATCTCGGGACAGTGGCCAACCTAATTATGTGCACTGTTGGCTGTGCGATAATATAATGCACATTAAATGTGCAGGTCTCACTGGGCGTGTATTTGAAAAATTCATTTCCTCTGCCATATTAGGTAGTGGTGGATTGAAATGGTCATGCCCAGTTTGTATTGAGTTGCAATGCGATTTTTCACGTATGTACAATACTGTGAAAAAACAATTCCTAAAACTGCGCTCACTCCCAAATCAGCTTAGCACTGATTTTGATATTAGTGCTGACTTGCTTAGTGACTATAAATTCGAGACTCCGCCTGACAAGATGTTGAGCTCTATTCAACATCTTTCATTACCTCTTCCGCCTGGTTCTCTTATCACATCACCGTTGCATAGTGGGCCTCCCCTTTTGTCTTTTTCTCCTTCTCCCTGTAACTCCTTGCCTCCCAATTCATCCATTCCGCCCGCTACTTCTTCAGTACCCGACCGGCCCTCAGGCAACTGTACTTCACCGGCTATGCCTGCCCCTCCCGTAGTCTCCCCATTACCAGTTAATAAATCTGTGGCTGTGGCTACGAGTAATATCTCGAAGAGTCCCCCCATTCGGCGTAACAGTCGCTCTGTTGCCGCCCCCGCAGCTCCTCCTTCTCCCCCTAATAATTCGGTGTTACCTGTAATCAACTCAAATGTTACAAGTAAAAACACCAAAAGCCCTCCAAGTCGACGTAATAGTCACCCCGTTGCTACTCCCATAGCAGTTCAGCCTCCCCTGCTTACGGTCGTGGCTCCACGTAAGCAGATATTTATATCTCGACTATTTGCAGATACGACTATTGAGTCTATTGCAGCTTTCATCGCTACCAAAACTCCAGGTAGCGATTCAATTTCTGAATTCAATTTCTCTGAGCAAATAGAAATTTCATCATTTAAGATTAGTGTGTCCCCTGACATATTTCCTATCATTTGTGATCCAAAGTTCTGGCCCCCACATATGATTGTACATGAAACAGAAAATAGAACTCGTTCAACTCCAGTCATCCTTCCGACTAGTGGTTCGACTCAAGCGGCCCCAGTTATAACTTCAAAAAACTAGGCTCTGACCAACTTTTCATTAAGTATCAGAATGTTAGGGGGTCTTGGGTCTAAGTTAAAACAGTTGCATAAGAATAGTTTATCTTTTGAATCTGACATTGTTCCATTTTCAGAGACTTGGCTTAATTCTAGCATATCTGATAATGAAATAATGTCATCTCATTATAACATTTTCAGGCGGATCGTCTTAATCGACGCGGTGGTGGAGTTCTTATTTCAGTAAAATCCTCCCTTAATGCTGAATTAATAGATGTTTCATCACTGGACGAAATTGAAATTGTTGCCGTTAAGGTTACTTTTTCGTCATTTGCCCATTATGTAACTTGTTCCTATATTCCTCCGTCCTCAGAAATGTCGGTTTATTTACAGCATTTCGATTTCATCAAAGAAATATTTTGTCACATTCGTGATTATGATTTATTTGTGATACTAGGAGATTTTAACTTGCCAAACGTTTCCTGGTCGTTTTTCGACAAGTTTGACTACATACCCACACCCAATAATGACTTTTTAGATAGTTTGATTGATCTTCCTTTTTTTCAAATCAATCATGTATCTAATCGTCTAAACCGGATGCTGGATCTTATATTCGTTAATGATTCATCCAGTGCCATTGTCACTAGATCTTCTCCTGTAGTTGCTCCTGAAGATTCTTTTCATCCTACTCTTGAACTTTCCCTGTCTATCCCTAACTTAATCCGTTAACCTCCTTCATCCTCTTCCAAGTCGCGCCGTTGCTTTCGCAAAGGAAATTTTTCTTTGCTAAACCAACTGATTTTTGCTACTGACTGGTCTATACTATACAGCACGAATGATATTAACATAGCTGTCGAGTATTTTTACAACATATTAAATTCAATCTTTGATGTCTGTATTCCATATAGTGTTGTAAAGTCCGTTTCACATAAATCCCCTTAGTTCTCACCAAGACTATCTAACTTAAAAAATAAAAACAAAATATTTTAAAAAGTTAAAGCAGACAGGTTCTAGCTTAGACTTTTTAAATTATTCTAAAGCAAAAGCAGCCTTTACCCTTCTTAATTCTCAATGCTATGAAAATTATCTCGTTCGTTGCAAGAATCAATTTGCGCGCGATCCTAAACAATTCTATAACTTTGTTAACTCTAAACGTAAATCTTCTACATTACCCTCTTCTTTTTTCTTTAATACCACTAAAGTAAGTGAGGACTCGGCTGCTTCCGATCTCTTTGCTAACTTTTTTCAATCTACGTATTCCCCTAGTCTGCCTACTAACTTCTTTTACCCCTCTAAACTCCCATCCTCTAATAGCGTTTTTTCCTTATATTTCTGACAGTTGCCTGCTCTCGTCCATTAAGAATCTAAAATCTTCCTTCTCTCCTGGGCCTGACAACATTCCTAGTTGCGTGCTTAAGGAGTGCTGTTCTTCTATAATTAAACCTCTTTCAATTCTTTTTAACCTCTCTTTGGAATCCTCTGTCTTTCCTTCCTTTTGGAAAGAATCTTACATTATCCCTCTGCATAAAAAAGGTTGCAAGTCGGATATATCCAACTACAGGGGAATTGCGAAGTTGTCCGCAATCCCTAAGCTCTTCGAAAAGATAATTACTTCGGCCTTGCAACACCTCTGCAAGTCAATTATCTCCCCTGCCCAACACGGTTTTGTTAAGAGTCGGTCGACTTCGACCAATTTATTGGAATTTACCTCTGTTGTAAATGAGGCATTCTTTAATAGAATGCAAACTGATGTCATCTATACTGATTTCAGTAAAGCGTTTGACTCTGTAAATCATAACCTACTTCTGCATAAACTAAGCATTTTAGGCTTCCCACCATTCCTTCTTCTGTGGACATCATCATATCACTAACCATACAACACATAGATGCGTCAAACGCAAGATTTTTTGAAAGCAAACGCTAGGCTGCTTCTAGACCCCCAGAGAGCTTCGGCAAAAAGCCGAACGGTCTAGCGCCCCGGCGAGTCGATCGCCGCTCAGCAAAAGGCGAAAATTATTTAGTCTGCCTCAGCCAGCGAAACGATGAGCACGGCTATGTCGCTTGTGTTCTTGTTTCGCTTTCTTATGTTTGTTTCTTTCTAGCATGCCACATACACACATTTTGTGACATCTAGCAACGGCAGCTTTCAGCAACCAGCTCACTGCTACAATTTCTGTTTTTAACAAAATAACCATCGCGCTAGGAAGTTAAGCCTCTTTTAGAAAGATATCTATGGTTTTAGGTCGACCACATTTGAATGTCGCGGTGGCGCAGATGACCAGCGCAAATTGTTAATAAACTATTGAAATAATTTTTTTTAATTGGGTGTTAAACTTTAATTTAATAAAAACATGCAAAAACTGAAGATTTGAATTATCTTCTTTTAAATGACTAACCGCGAGTCGAACCCACGACTCTGCGATTGCCAATCAAGCACCTAATCATCCACGCCACTGCGACATTTCAATTTGGTCGGCCTAAAACCATACATATCCCTATACAAGCAGCTTAACTTCCTAGCTGGATCGCAATTTTGTTGAAAATAGAAATTTTAGCAGTGAGCTGGTTGCTGAAAGCTGCCGTTGCTAGATGTCACAAAATGTGTGTATCTGGCATGCTAGAAAGAGACAAACATAAGAAAGCGAAACGAGAACACAAGCGACATAGCCGTGCTCATCGTTTCGCTGGCTGAGGCAGACTAAATAATTTTCGCCTTTTGCTGAGCGGCGATCGACTCGCCGGGGCGCTAGACCGTTCGGCTTTTTGCCGAAGCTCTCTGGGGGTCTAGAAGCAGCCTCGCGTTTGCTTTCAAAAATCTGCGTTTGACGCATCTATGTGTTTTATGGTTAGTGATCATATCTTACAGGTAGGACCGAAAGGGTTATGCTTAGATCAGCCATATCTAAATCTGTCTTCGTTACTTCTGGAGTTCCCCAGGGTAGTCACCTAGGCCCCCTATTTTTTAATCTCTTTATAAATGACCTTCCTTCTTCACTAGCCCATTGTCGTATACTTATGTATGCCGATGACGTGAAATTATTATTGTCTTATAAGGGTCCCCCAGATCATACGCTTCTTCAAGATGATTTAAATTCTATGCACAACTGGTGTTTAACTAATCACTTGAACGTAAATTTTTTTAAATGCCTGTTTATGACGTTTAACAGGGTGACTCCTTACTTAGCCAACTATCACATTGACAATATAGCTTTAAAACGTATATTGTCAGTCGATGACCTCGGTGTTCTTTTTGATAATAAATTAAGTTTCACACATCATATTTCCACTATAGTTAATAAAGCTAAGGGAACTCTTGGATTTATTAAACGCTGGTCTAAGGAATTTAATGATCCATTTGTCACCAAACTTCTTTACACATCCCTAGTCCGTCCCATTCTTGAGTATTGTTCATGTGTCTGGTCTCCTCAACATGCTCATAGTCAAGCTTTAATTGAGTCAGTGCAGAAGCAGTTTTTACTCTTCGCGCTTCGTGGACTTAATTAGGACCCTAATCTTCGCCTTCCATCTTACACTAACAGACTCTTGCTTCTGAATCTTCCATCCCTTACTAATCGGAGAAGAGTCCTTGGAGTAATCTTCCTCCATAAATTAACAATCGGCGATATCTGCTCCCCATCTCTTTAAGAACGCCTTAAATTTAATATTCACACCAGGACCACTAGGTACTACATCCCTTTTTCTCTTCCTACATGCACTACTGACTACGCTTTGCACAATCTGTCTTTCCCATCTTAAAGCTTCTCTTTACAGCCAACTCCGTAAGAATGGGTTCTTTGACATTCATTCTTCCCCTTAAATCAGAGATTTTTGATGTTAGTTTTGGCATATTTTTATTGATCTGGTTGGGTTTTTCTGGGTTTTTCCCAACCCTTGCAACAAATGTTGGATCAATTTCTTTTCTTGTTATTCCCAGATTAATGGTCTAATTACTATCTTTTTTTATTTTAGTTTAATTTAAATTTAAAATTTTTAAAAACTTCTTTTAATATTATCTAAATTTAAATTTTATATCAGTTTACGTAATCATATAATTAAATACTCGCGACTGCTTTTAGTCTGCGTTAATAAATAAATAAATAAATAAATAAATAAATAAATAAATAAATAAATAAATAAACAAATAATAACCACAAAGGCCTAAAAATGATTTTATTTCTTTGGGTGTCTTTGGTATTGAACAATTTTGTATGGCAGAGATTTTTGTTGGATTTTTTCCTTCTGTTGTTATTATGTGTCCAAGGAATTCAGTTTCTTTTTTCATGAATTCACATTTGTCTAATTGCAATTTTAAATTGGCTTCACGCAGTTTAGCGAATATCCTTTTTAATGATAATAGATGTTCTTCCAATGAAGTGGAATACACTATTATATCATCCATGTATACTAAACAATCTTTATAAATTAGGTCTTCTAATAGATTGTTCATACAATGTTGAAATGTTGCTGGGGCATTTTTTAATCCAAAAGCGAAATGTGCGTAACAGGCAGAAGGAGGCGTGGCCGACCCCATAAAGTATTTATATTCTTGATCAGCATCAACAGCCGAGTCGATATAGCGATGTCCGTCTGTCCGTCTGTCCGTCTGTCTGTCTGTCTGTCTGTCTGTCTGTCTGTCCGTCCGTATGAACACCTAGATCTTCTAAACTACAAGAGCTAGAGCAGCCAAATTTGGAATGAAAGTCCGTCTATATGTCAGGCAGGTTAAGTTTATTTCAAATTTTTGCCACGCCCCCTACCGCCCCCGCAAATTGTAAAAAACTATTTTCACATGACCATAACTTGAAAACGACTAGAGCTAGAGAGACCAAATTCACACAGTATGTGTATAGTACCATTATAACTGTCCTCACCAAGTTTGGTCCGGATCGGACAACTATAGCCTATAGCTCCCATAGGACAAACCGGTCAAAAATAAAAAATTTGTATGAAGACATGTAGTGTTGGTTGAGCGATCGCAACCAAACTCACAAAGGATGTGTGTATTATTATTAAAAATATCCTCACCAAATTTGGTCCAAATCGGACAACAACAACATATAAAACAAATTAATCAAAAATGCTGAATTTTATGAATAAATTGTTTGTTTACACTGCTTGCAATAGAAGAACAACACAAACTGCAGCAAGCAATGCAGTGTGTTAACTAAACAATTATTATAAAAGATTTAACTCTACGTTTAGCTACTGCAACTTCAATAAGGAGCGTGGTCTAGGTTGTAGGGATGCGCGCTTCGTACGTGTTGGTTAGGCCGTGGTCCCGGGGTCGAATCCAGTCAGTAACAAATGATATTTGTTTACTTTTTAAATTTTAATTATTTACATAAACTTCAATGCGGAGTGTGGTCTAAGTAGTAAAGATGCCTGATCTAATTCTTCGCACTTGTAGGTGAACCCGGGATCATGGGTTCGAGTGCCGTCAGGGACAAATAACAAAAAAATATTACATGTAAATCCAGATAGTCGAGCACTTTTAAGAGAGGGGCGTGGTGCAGCTGTTAGGGCTCTGACGCGTGTGCTTGAAGTCCCAAGTTCGAATCCCGTCAGTGAATTGTTTTGATTATCTTTTTTTTTTTTTTATTTCAATTTAAATTTAATATAATAATTTCAAATTGTAAAACACTGCTTATTTTTAAAATAAGCCAAGTTAGGAAATTGTGTATATATTTACATACATTTGTATATAAATATTGTAAGGAAGCGTTCTAGCTGGGGTACATATCTCAGTCTGCCCAGGGTCCGAATCTTACAAGAAATTTGTAGTATTCGCGGAGACGCTGTAGACGGGGATGACCAGGTCGTTAGAGGGACTTCGATTGACAAGAAAGAGGGGGAGGGCGACTCAAGATCGAAGCGGGGGGCACCGCCGCTGCTCTCTACGAGTGGCCAAGTCGCTCCGCGAGATCAAAGCGAGGGCGCCGAGGTACTCAGGCGGCCGCCGCTGTTCCCGTCGGGAGCGCTGGGTGGAAGGGGGGTAGTACGGATGCGAGATCTAAACGGGGGGTGCCACCGTTGTTCTCAGCGAATCACTGCACATGGGGGGGAAGGGTGAGAGTGCGGACGCGAGATCTAAACGGGGGCGCCACCGTTGTTCTCAGCGAATCACTGCACGCAGAAGGGGGGGGAAAGTCTTGCGAAAGTGGGATCGCGGCTCTGGAGCGCCAAGAGACCACGAACACTTTCAGCGGAAGACAACGTTGATTCGCAAGGGCAGGGTGTGACTCCAGGTGCGCCGTAGAGACACCGCTGTACCCACGCGAAACGGGAAAATGACTGGGGATCGGGAGTGGGTTGGGGGATGTTAGCGGCACTTCTACTTTTCTCGCGTTGGCTCAACAATTAATAACCACGCGTTTATCTTTGTTCATTCTCTCTTTATTACATTCGTTTTCACTTTAAGTCGCACTGGCCCTAACGGTTCTACTTACTGTTGCTTGTCGCTTCGTCGCTTGAGTGCGCACGTCTATCCTCTTTCGCTCCCGATCGCAAAGTGCTGGCCACGCTCTCGATCGGGCAGCGCGGAAGCTGCCCTGATGCAACTCCACCACGAAAGCTCACTCTTCACCACAGAGCTTTCGTGCAGGGTTGCACCCGACCGCTCCCCGCGCTCCCGATAGAGGGCGCTGCCAGCCTTACTAACTCCTATCGATACTTATTCGATTACAAAATTACTTAACTCAAATGGTACTTCATTTCAATAGCTTAATTCTACGGCGTGTTCTTAATACTAACAAATGCTTACAACTACAAAATCTTCTTATTACTAACAAACATGTAAGACGGGGCTTGGACTCCGCCTTACACCCCCCCCCCCTTTCCTGCCAGGGTTACAGTTACGGCTCCGCTGGCCGTAACAGTAATGGAGAAAGTCCTGTCTCCCCGTGTGACTCGAAACCGCGTCCTCCTGTGCCTCTGCCCTCCGGCCTCGATCTCTCTTTGCAAGAACAAGACCGTCTCTGTGTCAAGAGAGATGTCTCGTGGCCGTATTGACCAATTCGCCGGTATAAGCGGCAATAGGTCCGATGCGGGTCCCTGGGATGTCCCGAATATGTCGTCCAGGTCCGGCGTCCAACCAATCTCTTCATCGCCTAGTTCGGCCATCAGCTCCGCCTCTGCCGAGGAGTTCAGCAGTAACGGCGACTCTATCGCCATTAGCTCCGCGTCGGCCGACTGCTGGTCGTTGTTGTTTGGGTCGCAGCTGCGGGCCTCCTTCCGGGTTTCGGAGGAGCCCAGGCGGCGCTTGCGGGGATTGCGCGGCGCTCGCAGCTGCGGCCGTTTGCAGTCGGGGCTTTTCTCCGACGCCGTCCGGTGCCTCCCTTGCTGCCCTCTGCGGCGCTTCCTTCTCGGCATTCGTGTCTTCGGGTTCTCCACCACGCCCGGTAGGAACCGAATGTTCGCCCGAGGGAACGCGCACGTGGCATCCTTCTCCCAATTACTGCTTCGGAACGTTCGCCTGCACACTTGCGAACTCTCCTCGTCGCTGCTCTCCGGCTCATAGTTAGCCAGGTACTCCGCCCTTGTGAGCATTTCGGCCGGCCTCATGCTCCCTGGTTTCGGTGGTGTCTTCGGCGCGACGTCGTCCGAGCATTCGTCGCTCGTGAACAGCGCGATGCCGAAGGGGCTATGGCTGCCGTCCTCGCCTGGCGGCGTGACGCTGCCCTCTCGGTCCGCGCCGGCACCTCCCTCCTCGTCGACTGCTCCGTCTGGGGCTGCCGGCTCTTCCGGTTCCCCGATCTCCTCTTCACCCTCGACGGTGTCTGGGGGCATCAGGGCTGGCAGAGGCTCCGGCGATGGGGGTTCCTCATAGTATGGCGGGGACTGCCGCATCCCCGGCATGTGCACATACAGCGTCGTCGACCGAACTTCCATCATCTGGACCGCGTCCGCCAGACGCTCGAAGGAGTACGCCACTGACTCCACGATCGTATGGCGGAACCCTGCCGCCTCGTCGCTCTCGTGATCGCTCGCGGGGCTCTCCTGTCCCCCGTGCGGGTCATCCTCTCCCTCGTGGGACTCCTCTTCCCACTCTCGCTCCTCTTCGGACGCATTGAGCCACTCTCGCTCCTGCTGCTCGTCCTCTGACTCCTCCGACTCTGACTGCCGGTCGTCTTGCCGGTGGGCGTAAAACGGCCGACCCAGTCGTGGGTCCCGCCGTCTCTCCTCCTCTCCGCTCGGGCGCGGTTGCGTGGCGTCGCTGTCTGACGCGTCTCCGCTGCCCATCTCCTCGTCACTGCTGATGATAATGTATTCATCGTCCATCTTGGGGTTATCTATATACTTTTTGGTCGAAACAAACTATGTCGTATTATTACTCTACCCTATCTGTTATTTTCCTACCAGTGCGACTGTCCAGGTGACTTTACCTTACGTTCTAATTACAATTTTCTCGGGGCAACCTTACATTCTAATTACAATTTCTCTCTGATTACATTTTCATTTACTTATGATACTATCCCCCTCTTTTTCCGCCTGGGCCCGCGTTACTCGCCCTTCCCCAAGGCGAGCTCGCGACCTGCAGGGGAGTCCATGCTTTCGTCACCGTCTTCTGGATCCTGAAAATACGGTTTGAGGGCGGTTAGGTTAGCCACCCGCTTCTTGCGTTCGCCCTCACGAGTGAGACGCACGATGCTGGGGGAAATGAAGCTAACCACCCTGTAGGGCCCTTCGTATTTTGGTGCCAGTTTGGCAGCAAAACCTTCCGCTGCGTTGGACAACTGATGCTGTCTTACCATGACCTCAGTCCCAATCGCTGGTCTCCACTCTCTTCTTCGGAGGTTGTAGTGCCTTCCTTGGTCCATCGACGCCTTCTGTAGGTTGTTCCTCGCGACTTCAAAAATTTCCTTCAGTTTCTTCTCCTTGTCCTGGGGGCTCAAGGGACTCGTAGCTGATCCGGGTGTTACCTCGTCGTATAGCGCTGCCGGCAGGCGAGGTTCTCTGCCTTGCACAAGGAAACACGGGCTGAATCCCGTCGAGTCCGCTATGCTAGAGTTGACTGCCAGTGCTATCTCGGGTAGCAGTTCGTCCCACGAACTCTGGTGGCCTTCGATGAACTGCGCAATCATCGTCTTCACTGTCCTATTTGTCCTTTCCGTTGGATTTTCCTGGGGGCAGTAGGGAGCGGTATGTTGAAGATTCACTCCTAGTGACTCCATGTACTTCCTGAACGCCTTGCTCGCGAACTGGACTCCGTTGTCGCAAACGAAAGTCCTGGGCACTCCGAAGTGGCCCAAGATCCTCTCGCGAAACGCCTGCTGCAGTAATGCTGCGGTCGCCCTCTTAAGTGGGACCAGCTCCACCCACTTGGAGAATGCGTCATGGAAAACGAGCAGCATTGTATTGCCGCGCTTTGAGCGAGGGAGTGGCCCGACGAAATCCGCGCACATCACTGCCATCGGTTCCGCCACCTGTCGGGTTAGCATTCGTCCCGCTGGCTTCCTCTGCTCCGTTTTATACCTCTGACAACCTTCGCAACATTTGACATACCTGGTCGCTTCCCTGAACATACCTGGCCAGTAGTACCGCTGCGCCAGTCTTGCCGCCGTCTTCCTCACCCCTTGGTGCCCGGCGGTGGGCGCGTCGTGGCATTCCGCCAGTACCCGTTTCCTCTGGTCCTTCGGCACGCACAGCTTCCAAGGAACGTAGTCCTCGTCGTCGGTTCTCTGCCCCAGATTCCTGTACAGCTGCCCATTCTCTTCAATGTAATCCGGGAACCTCTCCGGCTGGGTCCTGATACTCTCCCTCATCTTCTCTATCCACCTGCACTGGTGGTCTTCGGTTGCCACTCGCTGGCACGTATCCAGGGGCTGTCGGGAAAGCGCGTCTGCTACCGCGTTCAGCTTACCTTTGCGATACCTTATATCGAACTGGAACTGCTGCAACTCCAGGGCCCATCTCGCTATCCTTCCGGATGGACTTTCGATGGAGTTCAGCCACTTCAGTGCCAAGTGATCCGTCACCACCTCGAAACGATAGCCCTCCAGGTAGCACTGCATCTTCCTGATGGCCCATACTATCGCCAGGCACTCCTTCTCCGTTGCCGAATAGTTCCTCTCCGCAGCCAGCAGCTTCCGGCTGGCGTACGCTATCACTCTCTCGTCTTCGTCGATCGTCTGTGTGAGCACGGCCCCTATGCCGTAGTCACTCGCATCCGTCTGCAGCGAAAACTTAGCTGAGAAGTCTGGACACGCCAACACCGGGGCTGTCGTCAGCTTCTCCTTCAGCTCCTGCAGCGCCTTCTCCTGTTCCTCTCCCCAGGCCCACTTTTGGCCCTTCCTGAGGAGGGACGTCATCGGTTCTACCAGGGTTGCAAAATTTGGTACGAACCGCCTGTACCATGATGCCATTCCAAGGCATTGCCGTAGCGTCTTCAGATTATGGGGAGCCTGAAGGTTCCGGATCGCATCGACCTTGTCGGGATCTGTACAGATACCTTCACCGCTCACCACATGTCCTAGGTATGCCAGTTTCTTCTGGAAGAAACGACACTTCTTCCTATTTAGCCTCAGGTTCGCAGCTCTCAGTCGCCGAAAAACCTCCCTCAGGTTCGCGACATGCTGCTCCTTCGTGGCTCCTGTCACCACTATGTCGTCGAGGTATGCGAATGCGTGGGGCTCCATTTCCGGTCCTATTACCGTATCCAAGGCCCTCTGGAAGGTTGCTCCCGCCGAATGTAGACCGAACGGCATGACTCTCCACTGGAACAGACCTCGCCCAGGCACGGTGAAAGCTGTGCATTCACGGCTATCCGCAGCCATGGGGATCTGCCAGTATCCTTGCTTCAAGTCCAGCGTCGAAATATAGCGGGCGTGGCGCAACCTCTCCAGAATGTGATTTATCCGAGGGACTGGATAAGCATCCGGTATGGAGTGCGCGTTGAGTTGCCGGTAATCCACGCACATTCG
Organism: Drosophila cardini; assembly: GCA_018903735.1. Lineage (NCBI taxonomy): Eukaryota > Metazoa > Arthropoda > Insecta > Diptera > Drosophilidae > Drosophila > Drosophila cardini. The sequence goes on from JAEIGM010000221.1 coordinate 40,917, forward strand.
CCACTCCCCAGTCTTTTTCCTTACCAAGACTATCGGAGCGCTGTGCGGGCTGCGGGACTTCTCGATTGCACCTACTCGGATGAGCTCGTCTACCTGCTCGTCAATCACCTTCTGCATCGCCGGGTTCTTCGGGTAATACCGCTGCTTCAGCGGTTTGTCGTCTCTCATCCGGATGCTGTGCTCCGCGATGTGTGAGACACCCGATAGGTTCTCGAAAGACACCAGTTCCTTTTCCAAAAACTCGCTTATTTCAGGCTCGAGGTCGGCCGGCCATTCCGCCACCTCAGCCTGGGATTGTTCCTCTTCTTCCTCTTCAACGTCCATCAACTGCGCTCTCTGGGGGGTCCCAGACCTCGCCCCTTGCGCTCTATCCGCTCTGTCATCAAATTTCCCTTCACACTCACCCGTCGTGTTCTTCCTGTCTGACCCAACCGCTGGGGTGACACGATCTCTCCGGTCCCTCGCCCTCTTCCGATGCCGCTGCACTTCGGGCTCTTCCTCGGGGGGTGGGACTACTGCGTCTGGAGTCCGGGTCTCCGCGACTGACTCCTTTTCCTCGTCTGCTACCAATTCCATGGCCAATTTCGCACGCCCTATGCGTATCGTGGTGCCCATCCTGCACAAAAAGTCCATTCCTAGAATGACGTTGTCTAGCATGGTAGGCATACCCAGCACTACCACCTTCGCCGTCTCTCCTGCCAAGCATATCTTGACCAGGAAAGCCCTCTTCACTTCCACGGATGATCCGTCCGCCAAGCGAATCCTAGTATTCGCTTCCAGTCGCTTACCGCTAATCTTCTGCTTCCGCAGCCAGTGCTCGCTCACAAAGCTGCGCGTTGCTCCTGTATCTATCGTGGCTGTCGTCGCCTGTCCGCCGACCGTAACTTGGGCCACGATCTTTCCGCCCTTCACCACCATCGGTCCGCTTACCGCCTGGAGTTGTGGTTCACGGCGCGACCCTCCTCCTGGCCTGAGGGGCGCCTCGGGTCGTTTCCCGACCCCGCTTGCTCGCAGCATTCCTTGCTGCTTCGTCCTCTTGTGCCGCAGACTCGACAAAACAGCACCTGGGCGTTAAGGCACTCCCTGGCAAAGTGTCCACATTGCCCGCACCGGTGGCAAGCGCGTCTCGGGTCGAATCCGCCGCTGCCGTGTGCTGCTCCTCCTTGCGGTGCTGTCGCTTGCGCCCCTATTGCGCTTGCTGGCGTCGTCTGGCCGGTCCACTGCTGTGCTCCCGTCTCTTGACGGAACGGGTTTGGCGGTCTACTCCTCGCCCCTGCAAAATTCGACTCACCCCTGTTACTCGCTTTGGTTCGAGAGTACTCCGCTTCCTGTTCCCGGAGATTCTCGAACTCCGTGGCCATCTGCGTTAGTTGTGCCAGTGTTGCGAAGTCACTCCTGCGCACGTAAAGTCGGTATTCCGGGGCCGCGTTCTCATAAATCCTGTACAGCTCCTGCGCGGCGCTGTACCCTGCACGCCGCATGAGCAGTCGTAACTGGACCACGTAATCCTTGAACTTCTCGGATCGCTGCTGACGACGCGAACGTATCTGATCCTCGAGACGTTCGAAATACTGGGGAGGGAGGAAGAAATCCAGGAATTCCTTACGGAACGTGGCCCAGGATGCATTCCCCAGTCCACTCGTCAAGAGCCAGCTGGCTGCTTGGTCGACCATCACTTCACTCATGGCGGCGGGCATGTGATCCACGTCGATCCTGTACGTCGCTGCACGCTGCTCGAGGATTTCTAAAAACCCTAGCGCATCTTCCTGGCCGCCGTATCTTATTCCCCATTTGCGCACCTGGTCCGCCACTCCCCTTTGCACTCGCGCCTCATCTGCGTGCGCACATATGACCGGCAGTTTCCCCTCCACCCGAATCTCTGGTGGGCATTTCATTGTCGATTGCTGCGGCTTCCATGACGGGGGAGGGGGCTGTTCGTACAGGTGGGGCCTTCGTAAATCCGGCTCCGATTTCTGGTGCGGCCGTCCGCCGAATTCACCAGCGGAGGGCTCGACGAGCTTCCCGTATTGGGCCTCCAACTCGGCGAGCCTATTCCAGACCTCCCTGCTGTGATCGCTGCCTTGTATGAACGAGGAAATTCGCTTCCTCAATTCCTCGACACGGCCTTCCTTATCCAGGCCGAATTCCTGCGCTATCGCCGATAGTTCCTCTTTTCGGCGATAGTAAACCCACCGCACGCCCACTACGTGATTTAGGGACTCACCTCCATCCATGTTGTATATACCGCCACAAGCACCAGCAATTCCTGGAGAAAAAAAAAATTTTCCTTAATGTCGCGCCTTTTCCTTAGTGAATTCCTCGAGGAAAACTGAAAAAAATTCCTCGGTGAATTTTTTCCCTTGGGGTCGCGCCTCTTCCCTGGTGAATTCTTTAAGGAAAACTGAGAAAAATTCCTCGATGAATTTTTTTCCCTCAGGGTCGCACCTTTTCCCTGGTCTCACAATACGCAATAATAATAAAAAAAAAAATTTTTTTTTTTTTTCCCGCCGATCTACTGCCTTGTCTCGTTTTACTTTTGTCTATAATTTGTTTTTATCCTTATTCGTATGGCCTCTGGCCCACTGTCAATTTTTCCCGAAATTTATGGCCTCTGGCCCACTGTAATTTTCGCCCGAATTTTATGGCCTCTGGCCCACTGTCAATTTTCCCGAATTTTATGGCCTCTGGCCCACTGTCAATTTTTCCCGAAATTTATGGCCTCTGGCCCACTGTAATTTTCGCCCGAATTTTATGGCCTCTGGCCCACTGTTCCTTTTTTCCACTGCACGCGCTGACGTCACGCACTTGTTCTCGCTTTCAACTAACGCGTCGCCAAACTCACCACCGAAACGCACACATGTGTGAGTGGGCACGCGCCTGTGACGTCACACGCATACACTTCCCACTAGGAAATTACGTTAGCGGTTGACAAAATCTGTACCGCCGCGGTACAGACTTTGTCTGTTTTAGGGACTACATCCCTTTGTCAAAGGGAATTCTCAGTAAGAATTTTACGTTTTGCCAATGAGAATTACCCGCTGCTCTGTTCCGCTTGTTTAGATCAGTTTTCAGAGACTTTTTCTGACTTTGTCTATTGGTTTTGCTGCTTGGAATTATTTTGATGCGTAGAAAGAAAAACCCGCTGACAAGAGGCAGATTAACTCGTACATCCCATTGCAATTTTTATGTACTTGTCTATTTGTTTCGCTGCTTAGAATTTTTTGACGCCTAGTGGAAAAAACCCACTGACTGTCAATATCTTTACTCGCAAATCTTGTAGACATTTTCACCGCCATGGGTATAATAAATTTTTCGCGACAAACGTACGTTTTTCAAGCGACAAAGTCACAGGGTTGTACACCCTATTTGTGAAAAACCTTATTCGCATTTACATTGGCGTGATCACGATCGGTACTAGGAAATTAATCCAAACCAACTGACCGTTCCGCTGTGACGGCTTCCGTTTGTGCGAGCCCGTCGCTACCCCTGTACATAAACTTTTCACTGGGTTTTTTCTATACAGCAAAATCCAGTTGGACTTCTTACTAGACTTCCAGTTGGATTTCTGGTTGGATTTCTGTAGGAATCCCCCCTCCCCCTGCATAAATTTATGAAAAATTTCGAAATTTGTTAAAATTTAGTTTTATTTATTATTAAATCTCATTAATAAATACAATGGGTCTTAAAAATATGATAAATTACTATATAAAATTATTTAAAAATAGGATTACTGGCACCAGGTTCGCTCTCATAGTTTTCGTCTTTGTGCCGAAGTCCATCTTTAGTAGAATACATCTGAAACTGAGATTTAAACTTTAATTATTTTTTATTTTCATATTATTACCAATATATAAAACTTACTTTTTTATTTCGAGAAGATGTGGCCAAAATTTGCGATTTCTATCTCCTGTGCAAGCGACGCAATTGCCGAACTTGAATTTCATCATCCGTGGCAGAAGCTGCTATACATATAAAAATACATTATTATTCAAAATATTTGTATTTCTCGAAGAAGTACTTTAAGCGAATATAGTTGAAACACTCTTGTTATTTAATAATTTGCTTAAAACTTACCTTTTCACATTTTTTCACAATATATTCTTCACTCGCGGCACATGCAAAAGCCAAGGGCTGCAGTCGCAATGAAAACATATCGGAAAGCCGATACCACGCATTGTCAGCCCGCGATCGTTTCACTTTTCACTTGTTAAAACGGAAAAAATGAGTTTGTTTTTTGCCAAACTACTTATTAAACTAATAAATAATTTTTAAAATGCATTAAACAGTTTTAAAAAGGTTGTAAATACCAAAAAATATAAAAAGTAGTGTTGCCGATTTCGATAGTCAGCCTGCCTCACTTATCGGCAATTGTTATCATGGACTTGTAAAAAATTCCATTTAACAATTTTGCATATTATGTCTATTATATTTATAAAGAAATTTAAAAAATGTTTTAGCTCCCCAAATACTTACTAGCAGTTCCCCAAGAATATTAATTTGATAATATCTCATATTGCAATATCAATAAATATAAATAAATAACATATATTGTTATTTTAATAATGAATTAAAATAAATCTTCAATATGTGCAAACATTTTATTTATACAAACATAAATATCATAAAATTAATTTAATTATTTCATTAATCGTAAAATATAATAATTATTCTAAGCAGCAAATCTTATACCCATGGCGGTGAAAATGTCTACAAGATTTGCGAGTAAAGATATTGACAGTCAGTGGGTTTTTTCCACTAGGCGTCAAAAAATTCTAAGCAGCGAAACAAATAGACAAATACATAAAAATTGCAATGGGATGTACGAGTTAATCTGCCTCTTGTCAGCGGGTTTTTCTTTCTACGCATCCAAATAATTCCAAGCAGCAAAACCAATAGACAAAGTCAGAAAAAGTCTCTGAAAACTGATCTAAACAAGCGGAACAGAGCAGCGGGTAATTCTCATTGGCAAAACGTAAAATTCTTACTGAGAATTCCCTTTGACAAAGGGATGTAGTCCCTAAAACAGACAAAAGTCTGTACCGCGGCGGTACAGATTTTGTCAACCGCTGACATAATTTCCTAGTGGGAGGTACCGACTCGCGACGAAACTGCGACAAACGTTTCCCCGCCCGTTTTATATACCCCTTGCCTATACTTTGGTTTTATGCGCGTCTTTTCCGCCGCTATGTCACCAAATTTAGGGTATCGCTGGGTATATACGACTACACGTTTCTTTTCAACTTTGTAACCAAATTTTTTCTTTCAAGACAAAACCTAACCTGTGTGCGACTGCTGACCACGTGTGCCAAAAAATTTTTTTTTTTTTTTTTTTTTTTTTTTTTTTTTTTAAAAAACTACAATTAGTTTTCTCTTGGGCACAACGTTTTCTGTCTATTAAATTTTTGACAAACCAAAACCCCTCACTGGTGTCGGTGCAGACTCGCGGGTTTTAATTCGCAATGGTGCTGCACCCCCCTTACGTCTCCAGGGTCCCTGCTCGGGCGCCACTTGTAAGGAAGCGTTCTAGCTGGGGTACATATCTCAGTCTGCCCAGGGTCCGAATCTTGCAAGAAATTTGTAGTATTCGCGGAGACGCTGTAGACGGGGACAACCAGGTCGTTAGAGGGACTTCGATTGACAAGAAAGAGGGGGGGAGGGCGACTCGAGATCGAAGCGGGGGGCACCGCCGCTGCTCTCTACGAGTGGCCAAGTCGCTCCGCGAGATCAAAGCGAGGGCGCCGAGGTACTCAGGCGGCCGCCGCTGTTCCCGTCGGGAGCGCTGGGTGGAAGGGGGGTAGTACGGATGCGAGATCTAAACGGGGGGTGCCGCCGTTGTTCTCAGCGAATCACTGCACATGGGGGGGAAGGGTGAGAGTGCGGACGCGAGATCTAAACGGGGGGTGCCACCGTTGTTCTCAGCGAATCACTGCACGCAGAAGGGGGAGTCTTGCGAAAGTGGGATCGCGGCCCTGGAGCGCCAAGAGACCACGAACACTTTCAGCGGAAGACAACGTTGATTCGCAAGGGCAGGGTGTGACTCCAGGTGCGCCGTAGAGACACCGCTGTACCCACGCGAAACGGGAAAATGACTGGGGATCGGGAGTGGGTTGGGGGATGTTAGCGGCACTTCTACTTTTCTCGCGTTGGCTCAACAATTAATAACCACGCGTTTATCTTTGTTCATTCTCTCTTTTTTACATTCGTTTTCACTTTAAGTCGCACTGGCCCTAACGGTTCTACTTACTGTTGCTTGTCGCTTCGTCGCTTGAGTGCGCACGTCTATCCTCTTTCGCTCCCGATCGCAAAGTGCTGGCCACGCTCTCGATCGGGCAGCGCGGAAGCTGCCCTGATGCAACTCCACCACGAAAGCTCACTCTTCACCACAGAGCTTTCGTGCAGGGTTGCACCCGACCGCTCCCCGCGCTCCCGATAGAGGGCGCTGCCAGCCTTACTAACTCCTATCGATACTTATTCGATTACAAAATTACTTAACTCAAATGGTACTTCATTTCAATAGCTTAATTCTACGGCGTGTTCTTAATACTAACAAATGCTTACAACTACAAAATCTTCTTATTACTAACAAACATGTAAGACGGGGTTTGGACTCCGCCTTACAATATGTATGTATACAAAATGTGAATCACTCAGCTTTTCTTCCTTTTCGTATGGAAAATTCGCACTTCTGTGAGTACGGGGTCTTTTACAGTCGGCTCGCTCGACTGTAGCCCTTCTTACTTGTTTAATTAAACAATGCCATTTATTGTTTGTATATTTAATTGGCAAGGATTGATAGGAAAATTTAGAAAGTTTTGTTTAATTAGATTGATGGACGAACCTGTGCCAATTACACAGTTAAAATGTTGCCCATTCAATACTAATCTGATGAAGGGATTTGTTCTTCTTGGTCCGAAGCTCCTTGATGAAAATTTTCAGAAGTTTCCATCTTAGAGTGACCACTGGTACTTTCTCGCTGTCTTTTGACTGGAGGATTCGAGGATCTTTGGCTTTGATTTTGGTAATTCATTGAGTTTTGTGATTTAGGTTGATCAAGGTTTTGTTTAAATTCTTTATATAATTGTTTTCGTAAAGTCCTTCGCGTTGAGCGACTTGCTTAAGTTTTGAAACAGTTGTAATGTCATGTCTAGCTAAGGTCATGAATATTCTGTCGGGTAGTTTCCTAGTAATTACATCTTTAATTGTATTATTCCTTGCGCTTGTGTACAATATTGTGTGTTCTAACATGAGTTTGTTTGAAATTACAAAAGACTTATATTCTAGTTCTTCTACGAACTTACGTATACTATAGTTGTAATTGGTGTTATATAAACGTCTTAGAAGTTACTTTGTAAAATAAAAATTTGTTCTTTTGCACAAATTTATTTTTGTTGTAACTTTAGGTTTGATTTTCTTTTGGTAGATTGTAAGGAGCTTACTGTTTACAGGGATCAATTTAATGATGTGTAAAGCCCGGAAATAAGTCCTTTAAGTACAGTTGTTCACAATAGTCCAGAGGGTCTATTTATTAGCAGAACACTGTTCGGTGTATTGCAAGTTCTTGTTGCGCGGTATTCTTAATATGGCAATTATGTTTTAGTGGCGGTCGCACTTTGACTGTGGGCCACGATTGATAATTGGTTTGTTAAGTTTTGAAACACACGCGTTGATTCTTTTGCGGATATCAGAAAGTTTTTTCCAAAATTGTAATGTTCTGAACCGAATCACTTTTTGCGGCAAATTCGCGTGCTCAATCCTAGAAAATCACTTGGCCGTACAAGGATTTCTATTAGCGGATCGAAAAGGATCGATTACTATTACAAGGATATTTTTCCGATATCCTACCGGCTGCGCCAATAACATAGTTCGAAGATCGGTTATTTAAAAATATATAATTTTAATTCACAACACGATACTACGGAGTACAGATACAAATCTAGACTAACTTATGCCATGTTCTGAAGACGTTTAGCAAACCTCGGCTTTGAGCTTGTATTGATTGGACTTTAGACTTTTGGAGCTTTTGGCTCTTATGTAAATAAAGGGGAATCTCGATCTTGAAGAGATTGAGCTTTAAGAGAATTCTGTCGGCCAGGATTTGTGCAACGTCAGCAGTTTCAACCTCATTGGTGGGAATAGTGATTCTGGCGAATTGATTATGATATTTGATAAGTTCGTGGGAAGCCAGAATTGTTATTGTCACCATTTCATTATTTTATAATGTTTGGTTTAAATCTGTGGGAAAGGAATGTGTAATAAAAATGAAAAGTGCGTGCTAGGCGTAATGTATGGGTACATATGTGTCTACATATGTCACAATTAATCATTTAACATGGCGACCGTGACAAGTGACATATGTCACAATAATAAAGTGGAAATCTTTAAATAACATTTAAATGAAAATTAACTACAAAAAAAAAAGCTACAACAATACTGGAACCAACTGGATGCCAAGAGCAAGGAGACTAAGAATTCACCCTATCGCCTATCGAAGCAAATACGTGCAAATCCAAGATTTCGAAAGGAGTCTGAAGATTGTCAAGTTGGACAATTTAATGCAAATAGATACAACTGCTGCAACGGAAAAGCGTAAATTGGCGGTGTAACGGGTAAAAGCTGTCCTCCATTCGCTGCATCGTCAGGACTCGAAAGCACCAGAAACGGAGTTCCTTGTTGTGGACACGGTGAGGAAGCTACCCAGCCCTCGAACATTTATGAGCAGTGCCGTGTTTGAGAACCCATCGCCGCTTTGCAACAATTTCAATGTTAATTATAAATTTAATTCAACAACCAAATCAAAAATTGATATATCCAAATGGGGATTGGAACGTCAGCCATTGGAGACAACCAAACTGCTGCGCCTTACCGCCATCGATGTCACGTGTCTCAAGGAACTCCAAAGTAACCCTGCAGCTACATCTATTTCAACAGGACCAGCACCGGCGCCCCAACAGCCTGTACTGAGTACCAGCACCGGCGCCCCAACAGCTTGGTCTAGAGTAAAAAAAAAGAAAAGTTCCCTTTTTTTTTTCTAAAAAATTTTTTTTAAAACCTGTTTGTTGTATTGACCAATAAATTTAATTAAAAATATTTTTTTTTATATCAAGGACCACGGCTCACAGTGGCCGACAGCGCTTACATAGAGCGCGCAACAGATAGTTTAATATATTGTCTCACGGGAAACTAAAGACATGCCTTAAATCGCATTAGTGCAATTATTATCTTGTGGGAGGGGGCGGCGTCCAAAATTAATGATGACAATACAATATGCCGTCTCTGGACCTGCGTACCAGGTCCTGTGCCATGTACTGGATATGCAAACACATTTGTACGTGTTCTGTTTTGCACATGTGGCGAACGGGGCGTGCATCGAAAAAGATCTTGTATACTGACTTAATATCGTCATGAAACCAAATCACGGCTCTACCACTCTGAACTGTTTGTTCGTACGCGACGACACGGACAGACAGACGGACAGACGGACATGGCTATATCGACTCGGCTTGTGATGCGATCGATATATACTTATGGGGTCTGCCACGCCTCCTCTGCCTGTACATACTTTCCAAACCCAAACCCCTGGGTATAAAAAAAATAAATTCTAAATGTAAAAAAAAAAAATTTTTTTTGTTAGACTAAGAACTATATTAAGTCAATGCAATGTCAAGAACTGTTTGTAATACTGAGCGATAATTGCGTTGCTCATAGTAGAGTATGGCTTGAAAACCATACGAAACATTAGCCAGGAGATCACTGCGTTGATCGCATAGGAAAATCATAATACAAAAAAAAACAAGTAATTGACAAAACAAAACTTGATTATGAATTCAAAAAAAAATAATAAATATATAAGAAATACATTGTAATAATAATTATTATATTATCGTTTCATACTTCTATGAGAAGTAATAGTATCAGCAAATTCGAAGAAATAGAATCTGAGAAATTTGTCGAATTAGGAATAGCGCCCAAAATGGGTTTAATTGATACCAAAACAGTGGATTCCACTGCAAACGTAATCAATATGATAGAATCTTCAAATGCTGACCTTCAACTAACAAATATATTATTGTCAGTAATCGTTTTTGTCTTGTGTGCGTACGTTATTTATGAAGCTTACATTTTGCACAATAAGTGTATAAAGAAAAGAGCCTTAAGCCAAGCTAACGATTTAGACAAAATCTAAAATAGCGTACACACATAAAATAAAATAAAAAACAAGTAAGAAAGGCTACAGTCAAGCTAGCCGACTGTAAAAGACCCCGTACTCATAGTACTTGCAATAAAACACTTTGAAACAAAACAATCAGTTTGTAATAGGGATGCAAATCGCCAAGAAAATGCCGATATCGACATTAATTAAAATATCACATCAAATCAAATATCGATATTATCAACAACTGAATTCAAATACGCTATAGATATGGACATAATGACCAAATATAGCATTCGAGATCATATCGCAATTATAATTACTATCGTATTGAATATCGATATATGATTTATCGTATCGTATGCATACATGTGCATGCATCGTCCGCGAGCAGCGCTGTCGCTACACAAGCAGCGAAAACGTTCGCTCACATGTTTAAATGCTTCTGTCTCGCTTGCACACATGCATTGGCATTGCGTGCAATTGTTAATTTTGTTACGTGTCTAGCTCTTTTGTTTATTGTCCGATTTGTATGCAACTTTCAGGATAGTTTGTGATACTTTGTCTCCAAACGAATTTGAAATTACAATACCGTACGATAAGTGCAAATGCCTTAAAAATGGCATTGAAGTTTGAAAATTATTTCATTGGTGTGGGAAAACGGGGCGTGGCAGTCCAAAAATTTTAATGACAATGCATTTATGCTGTCTCTAGCAACCTGTATACCAACAAGTAAGAAAGGCTACAGTCGAGCTAGCCGACTGTAAAGACCCCCGTACTCATAGTATTTGCAATAAAACACTTTGAAACAAAACCATCAGTTTATAATAGGGATGCAAATCGCCAAGAAAATGCCGATATCGATATTAATTAAAATATCACATCAAATCAAATATCGATATTATCAACAACTGAATTCAAATACGATATATCGCTATAGATATAGACATAATGACCAAATATCGCAAGCGATATTATATCGCATTTATAATTACTATGGTATTGAATATCGATATATAATAAATCGTATAGTATGCATACATGTGCGTGCATCGTCCGCAAGCAGTGCAGTCGCTACACAAGCAGTGCAGTCGCTACACAAGCAGTGAAACGTTTGCTTTGACGTTGCGTGTAATTGTAAACTTTGTTACGTGTCTAGCTCTTTTGTTTATTGCCCGATTTGTATGCAACTTTCAGGATAGTTTGTTATACTTTGTCTCCAAACGAATTTGAAATTACAATACCGTACGATAAGTGCAAATGCCTTAAAAATGGCATTGAAGTTTAAAAATTATTTCATTCGTGTGGGAAAACGGGGCGTGGCAGTCCAAAAATTTTAATGGCAATGCATTTATGCTGTCTCTAGCAACTTACATACCAAAAATGGTATTCCTAAGTGCTATAGTAACTGAGATATTCGCTTAAAGCATCAATTTTTTCCGAGGTGACCATAGTTTTTTACAATTTGCGGGGGCGGTAAGGGGCGTGGCAAAGATTTGAAATAAACTTGATCTGCTCGCGAAGCAAACGGACTTTCATTCCAAATTTGGTGGCTCTAGCTTTTGTAGTTTAAAAGATCCAGGTGTTCATACAGACGGACGGACGGACGGACAGACGGACAGACGGACAGACAGACAGACGGACAGACGGACATTGCTATATCGTCTCGGCTGTTGATGCTGATCAAGAATATATATACTTTATGGGGTCGGCCACGCCTCCTTCTGCCTGTTACGCACATTTCGCTTCAGACAAACTTAATAGACCCCTCTACTCTTTTTTAGAGTACGGGGTCTAAAAACGGTACTCCTTAGTGCTAGAGTTACTAAGATATTCGCTTAAAACTTCAATTTTTTCCTAGGTGACCATAGTTTTTTACAATTTGCGGGGGCGGTAAGGGGCGTGGCAAAGATTTGAAATAAACTTGATCTGCCTGACATAAAGACGGACTTTCATTCTAAATTTGGTGGCTCTAGCTTTTGAAGTTTAAAAGATCCAGGTGTTCATACGGACAGACGGACGGACGGACGGACGGACAGACGGACAGACAGACAGACGGACAGACGGACATGGCTATATCGTCTCGGCTGTTGATGCTGATCAAGAATATATATACTTTATGGGGTCGGCCACGCCTCCTTCTGCCTGTTACGCACATTTCGCTTCAGACAAACTTAATAGACCCCTCTACTCTTTTTTAGAGTACGGGGTCTAAAAAAAGGGAAAATATATATATAACGTAATGTATAAGGAATAAAAGTAAAAATTTAAAATAAATAAAAATAGATAAAAGGAAAATGAAATATATATATATATATATATATACAATGAATGTTAAAACATGGAATGGGAGCAGTTAACCCAACGAATCAGAGAAATAAAAGAAACATTTGATAAATCTTACAAATGTGTAAGTCAAAATAGAAACATTCAAAAAGATACACTGAATAGACATGCTAAAATTCTTGTAAAATCATTCAATGATGCAGGAATATTAGTGCATGAAAATAGATTATTAATAAATAAAACAAACTGATCAAAAGTACCAAAATTATTGATCAAGTTACGTTCAAATCTAACTAACGTCAAAGTAAAACATCAACTAGATATTTTCATACCAACCATTCTAAACACTCCGTTAACATTAGAATCGCTAGAAGAACAGCAATCAGTCAAATTAGACTCAGATTCTGAAAATGAAGAAACTGAGATAAAAGAAACCGATCTAAACGATCTTACAATTCCTGCATTAATAACATTATCAACACAAGATGATGATATAGATCAGGAAAACGAACTGAATTCTAGCTCAGGTACAATTGACTATAAAGAAAATATAGTAACAATGGCAGATCAAATAACCAAAGACAGGGAATATGTGAAGCAAGTTTCGTCTTCCATTCCTGAATTTGGTGGCAACAAGTTATCATTGAACAGGTTCTTGACAGCATTACGTATTGTCGAAAGAACAAAAGGTGATCAAGAAGATTTAGCCATAGAGGTGATTAAGTCTAAAATAACTGGTACAATTTTGTACAAAATACAAAATGAAACTACTATATCTGGAATTATTAATAAGCTTAAAGATAACGTAAAAGGAGAATCTCCTAACGTATTAAAAGCTAGATTGCTAAATATAAAACAAAAAGGCAAAACCGCTTTCCAGTATGCTACTGAAATGGACAGTTTGCGAAGGCAATTAGAGGCAGCGTTTATTGATGATGGTCTAAACGCAGAAAAAGCAGAACAATTCTCAACAGAAGAGTCTATTTCGGCAATGATTAAGAATTGTGAGCATCAGAAGCTGAAATTATTATTGGAAGCTGGTAACTTCGTTACTTTCAATGATGTAATGGGTAAATACATCCATTGCAGCACCGAAATGACTGGAAACGCTAGTACTGTTCTGTACCAGCGCGGCCGAAATCCAAGAGGTAATAATTTCCGTTACAACCAAAGAGATAGAGGAAATGGGCGAGGAAGTTACAACAGCAACTTCAATAATTACAACAACGGTAATAATAATAATAACAGAAACAATCGGGGAAGAGGTAACAACCGAGGTCGGAATAACTCCAACCGAGGTTATAACCAAGGCCAACAGACAAACAACAATGTTCGAGTTGCTCAAAACTCGGAAAACCAGCAGACACCCTTAGATACTCAAAATTGAATAATCATTTTTTTATACACTGTGAACATCAGTCTTAATATGTTCGTATCATTCAAAAATGTAGCAACTAATACGAAGCTTACATTTCTTCTTGATACAGGTGCAGACATATCATTAATAAAAGAAAGTTCGGATGTCTTTAATGACATACAAAAAGATAAAATCATAAATATTCAAGGCATTGGACAAGGCTTCATCAAGTCCAATGGCCAAGTACACATTGAGCTACAAACAGATAGATACATTATTCCACACAATTTCCATTTAGTAACATCAAATTTTTCAATACCATGTGATGGAATAATAGGTATAGATTTTATTAAAAATGTTAACTGCGAACTAGACTGTGAACCATCTAACGATTGGTTTATAATTAGACCTAATAATTTAACTTTCCAATTAACGTACCAATTACGTTCAACCCTGGTAATAATTCAATATTTTTACCAGCAAGATCCGAAGTTGTCCGAAAATTAGAATTAAATACAACAAACGAAAGTATTCTAATTCCAAATCAGGAAATTACACCTGGTATTTATGTTGCAAATACAGTAGCAACATCCAAAAAGCATTTGTCCGATTACTGAACACAACCAGTACCGACCAACTAATTACTATAAAAAACTTAAAATATGAACCACTTTCGAATTAATTCGAATAATTCAAACAAATCCAAGTTCAAGAAAAGACAAAGTAATAGCTCAATTAACAAAAATTTTCCAAAACAATTTAAATCACAATTAGTCGATTTATGCACCAAATATAGTGACGTG
>JAEIGM010000418.1:0-29738 GCA_018903735.1 Drosophila cardini
TGGGATTAGGTTTATTGAAATAAGCCGAATCCTTTATTATTGTTTATAGTTGTTTATTATAAGTATTTTATGTATTATTATTAGGTTAATGAATCTTTAGATTACAGAGTTGATAGATCTTGAAATTCGTTTGATTTCTGCAACCGTCGTTTTGCAGCGTCGTTAGTTTGCTTTTTTCACACGTCGTAAGTCTGCAAGCGTCGTAATGCAGCGTCGTTCACCAAAAGCAACTTCTCTCTTCGCCTTCTCGATCGATACTCTCTTTTACCAGTGTTGTTACGCTTCGCAACAGTGTTGTGTATGAGAAGTGGGTAGTCCGAATGGTGTTGCCAGACCCAATCCCACAACTCGGCCATCCTTCTATACATTCGTCCCGAATGCGTCGTCGCCGTTCAAAGGCAACCATGGTTTCATGTACTCCGCACATGTTGATGTATGCTTGGGTCCATCGCTGAAGAATGCATCTTTCACCACATCGTAGGTGTCCTGAGGCTTCACCTTGATGACACGATATGGACCAAGATATTTGGGCTTGAGCTTTAGCCCACCACCTAGCTGAGTTCTCTTAATAGCGACAAGATCTCCGACTTTATATTTGGATGCAGGCTTACGTCTTAGGTTGTACGTGTTCTTATTTTCGACCTGTAAAGATAAGATTTGTTTTTTAGCGTTTTTTCTGAGCTCGTCCCGATTGTTCGTGAACATTTGTATCATCTCGTCGTCGATGATTTGTTTGAGTCCGACATCTTCCTTTGTTCGCATTTTAATGCCAACTAGTAACTCAAACGGGGTCATCTGCGTGCTTCGGCTGTACGTTGAGTTTATGGTTTGCTGCACCTTATTCACAAACTTGTACCATTTGCTCGGATCTTCGATTGAAAGCTTAGCCAAGACCGGTATGATGATAGCGTTGAGACGTTCAATTTGGCCATTTGCACGTGGTAGTCCGGTAGTAACAGCATGATGTTGAATATTTTCATCTTCACAGTATTTTTTGAAGTCGTCAGAAGTGAATGCCGCGCCACGGTCAGATATAATCTGTACAGGGTTTCCAAAGATTGAACTCTGCATCTGCAACCGTGATATCACTTCGCTAGCTGCGGTCGTCTTGGTTGGGTACAGCCAACAGAACTTGGTAAATCCGTCGATAACTGCCAGAATGTGTTTATACTGACGATGTGTAGATTCCATAGGACCAAGAAAATCGATGTGGTATGTCTGCAATGGCGTTTCTTCTTTTGCCAGTGGATGAAGTTCTCCTTCTTTCTTTCCTAGTTTCCGGTTTAAGACAATACATGGAATACAGCATCGAATCTGCTGCTGAATTTTTTCGTCAAGTTTAGGAATATAGTATTCTTTGCCAATGATGTCCTTCGTTTTTTTAACAGAGAAGTGTCCTCTTTCGTGTGCCCTCTTTATAACTTCACGTTGAAATGCTGATGGAACTACTATTAGCTCATGCTCGTCGACCAATTTATGTAGAAGACCAGATTTCATAAAATAGTTGTTGTGCATCGTTTTTTCGGCAAGAACGTCTATAATAGCTTTGATCTCATCGTCCTGAGTTTGTAGATGCTTCAACTTACTGTGTAAGCTGTCCTCGGATATCATCATTACAGGATATCTACTTAGGGCGTCTGCATGGCGTAGTCGTGAACCCGATCTGTGTTCCACAACCATGTCGAAATCTTGAAGCAAAATAATCCATCTAGCTACTCTGGCACATACGCATCGTTTCTCCATCGTTTTTGTAAAGGCGTTGCAGTCACTGATGAGCTTAAAGTGTTTTCCAATCAAATACACTCTAAATCTTTGAAGAGCCTCTACCACAGCGAGAATTTCTAGTTCGTAGCTCGAGTACTTTCTTTCAGCGTCTGTTGTCTTCTTACTCATATAATAAAGGGGGTGTAGAAGGTCGTCGTCAGGTGAAGAACTGCGCCAAATCCATCTATTGAAGCGTCCGTGTGAAGTTCAGTTTCATGTTGAGGATGAAAAATCTTCAATATAGGCTTTTTCGTGATTAAATTTTTCAACAAGTTGATTGCGTGGACTTCTTTTTCGCCAAGGCAGAATTTTACATCTTGCTTCATCAGATCTGTAAGAGGCTTTGCGATAAGTGAAAAATTTAAAATAAATTTTCGAAAATAGCCAACAAGACCCAAAAAACTCTGCAGCTGTTTCTGGTTAATAGGCATTGGATAGTTGCTCACGGCTCTCGTCTTTGCTTCTGAAATGCTGATCTTGTGGTCCTCGATTATATGACCCAAAAACTCTATTTTAGTTTTTAGAAAACAACATTTCTTCAGATTTAGTACCAGTCCATAGTCTTCGCATTGTTTTAGAACTACTTTAAGGTTGGATAAAGCTTCGTCTTCACTTTTGCCAGGTACTATAATATCGTCTACATATGGAAAAGCGATACCCTTACGTGTCAGATCCCTAAAGATGGCGTTGATGTGTCTTTGAAAGACTCCAGGCGAGTTTGCTAATCCAAACGGAACTTTGCAGAACTGATATTGTCCGTTATGCGTAACGAATGACGTAAATTTACGGCTTTCCTTTTCGACGTCAATATGAAAAAATCCATTCTTTAAGTCGATCGTGCTAAAAACTTTGGCGTCCGCCAGACGATCCAGTTGGTCTTCGATCAATGGTAAAGGAAACTGATCCCGTACAATAACCTTATTGACTCGGCGATAGTCAATGCAGAGTCTCGGACTTCCATCGCGTTTCTTTACCAGTACCACAGGGCTTGCATATTCGGATTCCGATTCTTCCACAACGTTTTCTTGGAGCCACTGGTCCACTTGATCATCTATGACGCATCGTTCGGAATATGCAAATCTGCGTGGTCGTGAGTAGATCGGTGTGTCGTCCTTCAACACTATTTGCATTTTCACGTTTGTTGATTTAGTTTTCGTTGGCTTATATTCTTTAATAAGTCGATTTACTTCCGTTTTTGCGAAGCTACTTGCCTGTGCTTCTATTTCGACACTAAATTCTTCTTTTACTTCCTCGCTGATTTTCATGAGTAAACTGATTTCTTCTGTAGTAGTGTCTTTTGTGTTGGCCAATGGTTTTCCAATTGTTATGCCGGCGCGATTAATTTTTATTTCAGCTTCTTGGCAAAACGTTTCGCCTAGCACAACCTCGACATCCAGAAACTCATCAGCTACTACAAGAAATAGAACCTCAAATTCGTGCCCGTCAATTTTCATAATGTTTTTAAATGAACCGAACGGCTTGACTCTATTTCGGTTACCGAATCCGACAAGAAACATGTTAACTTAATTTAAAGTTGGACTCTTCAGTTTTAAGTACGCACGATTACTCATTATGTTATACTTATCAACGTACATTTCCTTGCACATAGACAAATGCTCAGACATAACATTACGCGTGTTGCTTGTCGTCGTATTAAGTTCACTGTTCGTTTTCATTGGGCAGTTTCTTGAAATGTGACCGAAATCATTGCAGTTAAAACATTTTCGTCCTTTATTTTTGCTTTCACATTTATCCGATGTATGTCCCTTAGCACCGCAATTAAAACATTTCACATCTTTCTGCTCTTTATTTTTCACAAACTCTTTTTTATTTGCATTATTTTCCGGCTTTTCTGAACCACGTTTTTCGTTTTCCGATTTTTCGCGAATTTTTTCATAACACTTCAACTTGTCTTTGAATTCTCTTAGATTTTTTGCGTTATATAGAATTGTTTTATTCACTTTTAAATCATTTATACCGTCTATAACGTACTGCATTAGTGCTTCATTTTCAATATTTCCGCGTGAAGCCAGCTCCTTCATTTTCAGTAAATATTCTTGTAAATTTTCGTTTCGTTTCATTTTTCGTTCAGCCATCATAGTATGCAACTGTGCGCTGTTCAATTGAGTCTCAAATTCACTTATAAGAGATTCTTTTAACATCTCCCAATTTTTAATGCCACGTTCACTCATTATATACATCTTTGCAAGTCCTTTCAATGATCGTTTAGCAAAAATATATTTTTGCAATTCGTCCCACTGCATAATTGATACCATCTCTTCAAAATCGTTTACCCAAACTCTAACCGATAATGAGTCATCACCACTAAAAGATTGCATCGAGTCCTCAATATCGCGAAAGCTTAACGAAAATTTCTGCGAATTTGTACAGCGAGCAGGAGCATTATCAATATGTCGTGCCATCACTGTAGAATGTGCGCGTACGTTAGTGCCAGGCGACACTTCGTTTATTGCAGCTGTTCTGAACGCGCTACCGTTTGAACTGCTTGCACTGCTTGAAACATTTATTGCCGCGATGTTTTCGTTGGCGTCATTGCTCACTATTTCATCATCTCGATCTTCGTCATCCATTTCGTTTTCTGTTTCACTTTCATCACCTTCATTTAAGTCCACCAGAAAATTTGGTTTTGTCAGATTACGCAGTATGTACTCAGACAAATTTTCTTTGTCATGTTGCAAACCCAAAATGCCGCAAATAACAACTAAATCATTATTTGTCAGATTTTCAGTAATGTACGCATTTTTACGCACAACTTCATTTGGATCTATATCGTCAAATCCTTTAAATTCGCGAAGTCTTTGGCGATTATTGTGATCACCCGAATCTTCGAACACAAATTTATGTAATAAGACAATGTTTTGTCTCTTTTCGCGTCTAAGCGCACTCCGAATATTCTCGAAATCATCAAGCTGCGACATGATTGTCTTCTCTTTAAGTCTTCTTTGCCGTTTTTGTGTATGTGTGGCCCACCACTCGATTTATAATTTCATCACACGGTGAAATTCTAAAGTTTGTGCACTATCGTTGTCTCGTTTCAACACACTTCGAATGCATTGAACTTCTTTGGCGTCGTTTTTATTTATTTAGCGCGTCGTTTTTGCTAAACAAATTAATTAAAATTGCACTTTAGCACATCAATTTCGTCGTTATCTTCGTTTGTCACTTTGTATAGGTTGAGCCCCCAAATATGTGGGATTAGGTTTATTGAAATAAGCCGAATCCTTTATTATTGTTTATAGTTGTTTATTATAAGTATTTTATGTATTATTATTAGGTTAATGAATCTTTAGATAACAGAGTTGATAGATCTTGAAATTCGTTTGATTTCTGCAACCGTCGTTTTGCAGCGTCGTTAGTTTGCTTTTTTCACACGTCGTAAGTCTGCAAGCGTCGTAATGCAGCGTCGTTCACCAAAAGCAACTTCTCTCTTCGCCTTCTCGATCGATACTCTTTTTTTAACCAGTGTTGTTACGCTTCGCAACAGTGTTGTGTATGAGAAGTGGGTAGTCCGAATGGTGTTGCCAGACCCAATCCCACATATATATTCTTGATCAGCATCACAAGCCGAGTCGATATAGCCATGTCCCTCTGTCTGTCCCAATAAAAAAAAAATTTTTAGAAATGGTAAAAATAAAAAATTTAAAATTGGTTCTTTTCACCCAAATTTTAATTAAAAAAAAAAAAAAAATTTTTTTTTCTCGATGCCACGCCCCATTCGCCCACAATGAGCAAAAAACTAGACACACCTCGTAAAAAATTTATGTTTTAGGCGAATATCTCATTATTTTCGTTAATTCGTTATTAAAAATTGTGGACTGCCACGCCCCCTTTTCCCACAATAAATAAATTAACTTTCTAACTTCGATGTCGATTTTAAGGCATATGTTCTTATCGTACAGTATTATTATTTCACATTCGTTTGAAGACAAAGTATATCAAACTATTCTGAAAGTTGCATATAAATTGGACTATAAACAAAAGAGCTAGACATGTAAGAAAGTTAATAATTGAACACAATATCAATGCATGTGTGCGAGCGAGATAGAAACATACAAACATGTGAGCGAACGTTTTCACTGCTTTCTAGCTTCAGCGCTGCCCGCGAATGCTGGCTGTGCCAACCAATTGTGTATGTATTACAAATACACTCATACATATGTACCGTTCTTTCTTGTTTTTTTTTAGAGTGGGGGTCTACTCTAAAAAAGAGTAGAGGGGTCTATTAGGCTTGTCTAAAGCGAAATGTGCGTAACAGGCAGAAGGAGGCTTGGCCGACCCCATTAAATATATATATTCTTGATCAGCATCAACAGCCGAGACGAGATAGCAATGTCCGTCTGTCCGTATGAACACCTGGATCTTTTAAACTACAAAAGCTAGAGCCACCAAATTTAGAATGAAAGTCCGTCTTTATGTCAGGCAGATCAAGTTTATTTCAAATCTTTGCCACGCCCCTTACCGCCGTGGCAAAGATTTGAAAGATTTGTAAAAAACTATGGTCACCTAGGAAAAAATTGATGTTTTAAGCGAATATCTCAGTGAATATATACAAGTTGCTAGAGACAGCACAAATGCATTGTCATTAAAATTTTTGGACTGCCACGCCCCGTTTTCCCACACGAATGAAATAATTCTCATACTTCAATGCCATTTTTAAGGCATTTGCACTTATCGTACGGAATTGTAATTTAAAATTCGTTTGGAGACAAAGTATCACAAACTATCCTGAAAGGTGCATACAAATCGGACAATAAACAAAAGAGCTAGACACGTAACAAAATTAACAATTGCACGCAATGCCAATGCATGTGTGCAAGCGAGACAGAAGCATATAAACATGTGAGCGAACGTTTTCGCTGCTTGTGTAGCGACAGCGCTGCTCGCGGACGATGCACGCACATGTATGCATACGATACGATAAATCATATATCGATATTCAATACGATAGTAATTATAATTGCGATATGATATTGAACGCGATAATTGGTCATTATGTCGATATCGTATTTGATTTCAGTTGTTGATTATATCGATATCTAACGCCATATGTGATTTTATGTGATATTTTAATTAATATCGATATCGGCATTTTCTTGTCGATTATCATCCCTATTACAAACTGATGGTTTCGTTTCAAAGTGTTTTATTGCAAATACTATGAGTACGGGGTCTTTTACAGTCGGCTAGCTCGACTGTAGCCTTTCTTACTTGTTTTAATTGATCTCATTACTTTTGTTATATTATTAGGACTTATTCTTTCAACGAAAGCATTCTGAAAAGTAAGACAATCGGCTTCGTTGCTGAAGTATATAACGCTTTTCTTCGAACATAAATATTCTTTAATTAATTCTTTGGCATGATTGTGTGTCATTTCGACATAATTTATTAAAATTTTAGTTTTATGAAAATAGTTAGTGACGTTAACGTTATTTGAGTTACTTTTTATACTCTCTGCAAGAGAGAGTATATTGGGTTTGTGAAAAGTATGTAACAGGCAGAAGGAGGCATGGCCGACACCATAAAGTATATACATTCTTGATCAGCATCACAAGCCGAGTCGATATAGCCATGTCCGTCTGTCCGTCTGTCTGTCTGTCTGTCTGTCTGTCTGTCTGTCCGTATGAACAAACAGATTTCAGAGATGGTAAGAGCTACAAGTTTGAATTTGGTCTCTATCGACTCGATATTAAGTCAGTCAATACAAGAATCTTTTTTTTTTCGATGCCACGCCCCGTTCGCCCACAATGTGCAAAAAACTAGAAAAACCTCGTAAAAAATTTATGTTTTGGGCGAATATCTCAGTAACTATGGCACTTAGGAACACCAATTTTGGTATGTATGTTCCTTGAGACGGCATAAATGTCATTACAAATTTTGAACTGCAACGCCCCCTTTTCCCACAAGAAATAAAATAATTTGCAAACTTCGATGCCGATTTTAAGGCATATGTTCTTATCGTATAGTATTGTAATTTCACATTCGTTTGAAGACAAAGTATATCAAACTATCCTGAAAGTTGCATATAAATCGGAAAAGAATAAAAGACTAGACACGTAACAAAGTTAATAATTTAACGCCATTTCACTGCATGTGTCCAAGCGAGATAGAAACATACAAACATGTGAGCGAACGTTTTCGCTGCTTGCGTAGCTTAGAGGCAGTGCTGCCCGCGAATGCTGGCTGTGCCGAGCAATTGTATATGTATTACATATACACACATACATATGTGCGTGCATACTTATAATGTCAAATGTATATGTGTGTGTATACATACAATCAGATGTTTTTGTTTCAACGTGTTTTGTTGCAAGTATCAATTGATATACTTGGATACCGATGTTATTAAATGATCGGGAATAAATTGCAGAGAGTATTCTACGGTCGGGCGTGCTCGACTGTATTTTTCTTTCTTGTTTCAATATCTATTTGTCTTTTGAAATAGTTGATTGGTCTTTCTGTGAATGAAATGTAATATTGAGCACTATGGATTGTTGCTGCTGTGATATCAGAGGTTTCTCCTAACAAGTTTTCTTCAATTTTTATTCTGGATAAAGCATCTGCAACATGGTTCTCTTTAACTGGAACATATTTAATGTGATAAACAAATTAATTTAGTTTTATTTTCCAGCGTTGTAATTTCATATTTGGTTCTTTAATATTGTTAAGCCAAACAAGTGCTTTGTGATCACTGAGGATCTCGAATTTTCTACCGCAGAGATAAGATCGGAAATATTTTGTTGCCCAAACGATGGCTAAAATTTCTTTTTCAATTCCTGAATAATTAATTTCATGTTCATTTAAAGTTCTACTTGCGAAACAAATTGGTTTTTTGATTTTGAGACAGAACAGCTCCAATGGCTATTGCTGGCATCAGTTGTGAGACAAAAGTGGTTTTTCGAAATTCTGATGAACTAATATTGGATCGGACGATATAAGTACTTTTAATTTTTCAAAAGCCGAAATGTAATTTGGTTCGTTGATATTTATACTTGCACCTTTCTTTAATTTTAAAGTCATTGGCTTTACAACGTGTGCGAAGTAAGGAATGCATTTTCTATAACTTTTAACTACAAATTGTTTGAAAGTATTTTTGAGTGAAATGGCCTGCTGTAAGAAAATTGCTCATATGGCCCATCTCGGGACAGTGGCCAACCTAATTATGTGCACTGTTGGCTGTGCGATAATATAATGCACATTAAATGTGCAGGTCTCACTGGGCGTGTATTTGAAAAATTCATTTCCTCTGCCATATTAGGTAGTGGTGGATTGAAATGGTCATGCCCAGTTTGTATTGAGTTGCAATGCGATTTTTCACGTATGTACAATACTGTGAAAAAACAATTCCTAAAACTGCGCTCACTCCCAAATCAGCTTAGCACTGATTTTGATATTAGTGCTGACTTGCTTAGTGACTATAAATTCGAGACTCCGCCTGACAAGATGTTGAGCTCTATTCAACATCTTTCATTACCTCTTCCGCCTGGTTCTCTTATCACATCACCGTTGCATAGTGGGCCTCCCCTTTTGTCTTTTTCTCCTTCTCCCTGTAACTCCTTGCCTCCCAATTCATCCATTCCGCCCGCTACTTCTTCAGTACCCGACCGGCCCTCAGGCAACTGTACTTCACCGGCTATGCCTGCCCCTCCCGTAGTCTCCCCATTACCAGTTAATAAATCTGTGGCTGTGGCTACGAGTAATAACTCGAAGAGTCCCCCCATTCGGCGTAACAGTCGCTCTGTTGCCGCCCCCGCAGCTCCTCCTTCTCCCCCTAATAATTCGGTGTTACCTGTAATCAACTCAAATGTTACAAGTAAAAACACCAAAAGCCCTCCAAGTCGACGTAATAGTCACCCCGTTGCTACTCCCATAGCAGTTCAGCCTCCCCTGCTTACGGTCGTGGCTCCACGTAAGCAGATATTTATATCTCGACTATTTGCAGATACGACTATTGAGTCTATTGCAGCTTTCATCGCTACCAAAACTCCAGGTAGCGTTTCAATTTCTGAATTCAATTTCTCTGAGCAAATAGAAATTTCATCATTTAAGATTAGTGTGTCCCCTGACATATTTCCTATCATTTGTGATCCAAAGTTCTGGCCCCCACATATGATTGTACATGAAACAGAAAATAGAACTCGTTCAACTCCAGTCATCCTTCCGACTAGTGGTTCGACTCAAGCGGCCCCAGTTATAACTTCAAAAAACTAGGCTCTGACCAACTTTTCATTAAGTATCAGAATGTTAGGGGTCTTGGGTCTAAGTTAAAACAGTTGCATAAGAATAGTTTATCTTTTGAATCTGACATTGTTCCATTTTCAGAGACTTGGCTTAATTCTAGCATATCTGATAATGAAATTATGTCATCTCATTATAACATTTTCAGGCGGATCGTCTTAATCGACGCGGTGGTGGAGTTCTTATTTCAGTAAAATCCTCCCTTAATGCTGAATTAATAGATGTTTCATCACTGGACGAAATTGAAATTGTTGCTGTTAAGGTTACTTTTTCGTCATTTGCCCATTATGTAACTTGTTCCTATATTCCTCCGTCCTCAGAAATGTCGGTTTATTTACAGCATTTCGATTTCATCAAAAGAAATATTTTGTCACATTCGTGATTATGATTTATTTGTGATACTAGGAGATTTTAACTTGCCAAACGTTTCCTGGTCGTTTTTCGACAAGTTTGACTACATACCCACACCCAATAATGACTTTTTAGATAGTTTGATTGATCTTCCTTTTTTCAAATCAATCGTGTATATAATCGTCTAAACCGGATGCTGGATCTTATCTTCGTTAATGATTCATCCAGTGCCATTGTCACTAGATCTTCTCCTGTAGTTGCTCCTGAAGATTCTTTTCATCCTACTCTTGAACTTTTCCTTTCTATCCCTAACTTAGTCCGTTTACCTCCTTCATCCTCTTCCAAGTCACGCCGTTGCTTTCGCAAAGGAAATTTTTCTTTGCTAAATGAACAGATTTTTGCTACTGACTGGTCTATACTATACAGCACGAATGATATTAACATAGCTGTCGAGTATTTTTACAACATATTAAATTCAATCTTTGATGTCTGTATTCCATATAGTGTTGTAAAGTCCGTTTCACATAAATCCCCTTAGTTCACACCAAGACTATCTAACTTAAAAAATAAAAAAGCAAAATATTTTAAAAAGTTAAAGCAGACAGGTTCTAGCTTAGACGTTTTAAATTATTCTAAAGCAAAAGCAGCCTTTACCCTTCTTAATTCTCAATGCTATGAAAATTATCTCGTTCGTTGCAAGAATCAATTTGCGCGCGATCCTAAACAATTTTATAACTTCGTTAACTCTAAACGTAAATCTTCTACATTACCCTCTTCTTTTTTCTTTAATACCACTAAAGTAAGTGAGGACTCGGCTGCTTCCGATCTCTTTGCTAACTTTTTTCAATCTACGTATTCCCCTAGTCTGCCTACTAACTTCTTTTACCCCTCTAAACTCCCATCCTCTAATTGCGTTTTTTTTCCTTATATTTCTGATAGTTGCCTGCTCTCGTCCATTAAGAATCTAAAATCTTCCTTCTCTCCTGGGCCTGACAACATTCCTAGTTGCGTGCTTAAGGAGTGCTGTTCTTCTATAATTAAACCTCTTTCAATTCTTTTTAACCTCTCTTTGGAATCCTCTGTCCTTCCTTCCTTTTGGAAAGAATCTTACATTATCCCTCTGCATAAAAGGTTGCAAGTCGGATATATCCAACTACAGGGGAATTGCGAAGTTGTCCGCAATCCCTAAGCTCTTCGAAAAGATAATTACTTCGGCCTTGCAACACCTCTGCAAGTCAATTATCTCCCCTGCCCAACACGGTTTTGTTAAGAGTCGGTCGACTTCGACCAATTTATTGGAATTTACCTCTGTTGTAAATGAGGCATTCTTTAATAGAATGCAAACTGATGTCATCTATACTGATTTCAGTAAAGCGTTTGACTCTGTAAATCATAACCTACTTCTGCATAAACTAAGCATTTTAGGCTTCCCACCATTCATTCTTCTGTGGACATCATCATATCACTAACCATACAACACATAGATGCGTCAAACGCAAGATTTTTTGAAAGCAAACGCTAGGCTGCTTCTAGACCCCCAGAGAGCTTCGGCAAAAAGCCGAACGGTCTAGCGCCCCGGCGAGTCGATCGCCGCTCAGCAAAAGGCGAAAATTATTTAGTCTGCCTCAGCCAGCGAAACGATGAGCACGGCTATGTCGCTTGTGTTCTCGTTTCGCTTTCTTATGTTTGTCTCTTTCTAGCATGCCACATACACACATTTTGTGACATCTAGCAACGGCAGCTTTCAGCAACCAGCTCACTGCTACAATTTCTGTTTTTAACAAAATAACCATCGCGCTAGGAAGTTAAGCCTCTTTTAGAAAGATATCTATGGTTTTAGGTCGACCACATTTGAATGTCGCGGTGGCGCAGATGACCAGCGCAAATTGTTAATAAACTATTGAAATAATTTTTTTTAATTGGGTGTTAAACTTTAATTTAATAAAAACATGCAAAAACTGAAGATTTGAATTATTTTCTTTTAAATGACTAACCGCGAGTCGAACCCACGACTCTACGATTGCCAATCAAGCACCTAATCATCCACGCCACTGCGACATTTCAATTTGGTCGGCCTAAAACCATACATATCCCTATACAAGCAGCTTAACTTCCTAGCTGGATCGCAATTTTGTTGAAAATAGTAATTTTAGCAGTGAGCTGGTTGCTGAAAGCTGCCGTTGCTAGATGTCACAAAATGTGTGTATCTGGCATGCTAGAAAGAGACAAACATAAGAAAGCGAAACGAGAACACAAGCGACATAGCCGTGCTCATCGTTTCGCTGGCTGAGGCAGACTAAATAATTTTCGCCTTTTGCTGAGCGGCGATCGACTCGCCGGGGCGCTAGACCGTTCGGCTTTTTGCCGAAGCTCTCTGGGGGTCTAGAAGCAGCCTAGCGTTTGCTTTCAAAAAATCTTGCGTTTGACGCATCTATGTGTTGTATGGTTAGTGATCATATCTTACAGGTAGGACCGAAAGGGTTATGCTTAGATCAGCCATATCTAAATCTGTCTTCGTTACTTCTGGAGTTCCCCAGGGTAGTCACCTAGGCCCCCTATTTTTTAATCTCTTTATAAATGACCTTCCTTCTTCACTAGCCCATTGTCGCATACTTACGTATGCCGATGACGTGAAATTATTATTGTCTTATAAGGATCCCCCAGATCATACGCTTCTTCAAGATGATTTAAATTCTATGCACAACTGGTGTTTAACTAATCACTTGAACCTAAATTTTTCTAAATGCCTGTTTATGACGTTTAACAGGGTGACTCCTTACTTAGCCAACTATTACATTGACAATATAGCTTTAAAACGTATATTGTCAGTCGATGACCTCGGTGTTCTTTTTGATAATAAATTAAGTTTCACACATTATATTTCCACTATAGTTAATAAAGCTAAGGGAACTCTTAGATTTATTAAACGATGGCCTAAGGAATTTAATGATCCATTTGTCACCAAACTTCTTTACACATCCCTAGTCCGTCCCATTCTTGAGTATTGTTCATGTATCTGGTCTCCTCAACATGCTCATAGTCAGGCTTTAATTGAGTCAGCGCAGAAGCAGTTTTTACTCTTCGCGCTTCGTGGACTTAATTGGGACCCTAATCTTCGCCTTCCATCTTATACTAACTGACTCTTGCTTCTGAATCTTCCATCCCTTACTAATCGGAGAAGAGTCCTTGGAGTAATCTTCCACCATAAATTAATAATCGGTGATATCTGCTTCCCATCTCTTTAAGATTGCCTTAAATTCAATATTCCCACCAGGACCACAAGGTACTACATCCTTATCTCTTCCTACATGTACTACTGACTACGCATTGCACAATCGTTTTCGGGTATTATGCGCTAATTATAATGAACATTATAGATTGATTGACAAATCTCTCTCTCTTTCCAATCTTAAAGCTTCTCTTTACAGCCAACTCCGTTATATCTCTGATTTCCAAGGGCAGTAAGAATGGGTTCTCTGACATTCATTCTTCCCCTTAAATCAGAGATCTTTCGTGTTAGTTTTGGCATATTTTTATTGATCTGGTTGGGTTTTTCTGGGTTTTTCCCAACCCTTGCAACAAATGTTGAATCAATTTCTTTTCTTGTTATTCCCAGATTAATGGTCTAATTACTATCTTTTTAGACCCCGTACTCTAAAAAAGAGTATAGGGGTCTATTAGGTTTGTCTGAAGCGAAATGTGGCCGACCCCATAAAGTATATATATTCTTGATCAGCATCAACAGCCGAGACGATATAGCAATGTCCGTCTGTCCGTCCGTCCGTCTGTCCGTATGAACACCTGGATCTTTTAAACTACAAAAGCTAGAGCCGCCAAATTTAGAATGAAAGTCCGTCTTTATGTCAGGCAGATCAAGTTTATTTCAAATCTTTGCCACGCCCCTTACCGCTCCCGCAAATTGTAAATAACTATGGTCACCTACGAAAATGAAATAATTTTCAAACTTCAATGCCATTTTTAAGGCATTTGCACTTATCGCACGGTATTGTAATTTCAAATTCGTTTGGAGACAAAGTATCACAAACTAACCTGAAAGTTGCATACAAATCGGACAATAAACAAAATAGCTAGACACGTAACAATGTTAACAATTGCACGCAATGTCAATGCATGTGTGCAAGCGAGACAGAAGCATATAAACATGTGAGCGAACGTTTTCGCTGCTTGTGTAGCGACAGCGCTGCTCGCGGACGATGCACGCACATGTATGCATACGATACGATAAATCATATATCGATATTCAATACAATTGTAATTATAATTGCGATATGATATCGAATGTGATATTTGGTCATTATGTCCATATCTATAGCGTATTTGAATTCAGTTGTTGATAATATCGATATTTGATTTGATGTGATATTTTAATTAATATCGATATCGGCATTTTCTTGGCGATTTGCATTCTAAAATCTTCCTTCTCTCCTGGGCCTGACAACATTCCTAGTTGCGTGCTTAAGGAGCGCTGGTCTTCTATAATTAAACCTCTTTCAATTCTTTTTAACCTATCTTTGGAATCCTCTGTCTTTCCTTCCTTTTGGAAAGAATCTTACATTATCCCTCTGCATAAAAAAGGTTGCAAGTCGAATATATTCAACTACAGGGGAATTGCGAAGTTATCCGCAATCCCTTAGCTCTTCGAAAAGATAATTACTTCGACTTTGCAACACCTCTGCAAGTCAATTATCTCCCCTGCCCAACACGGTTTTGTTAAGAGTCGGTCGACTTCGACCAATTTATTGGAATTTACCTCTGTTGTAAATGAGGTATTCCTTAATAGAATGCAAACTGATGTCATCTATACTGATTTCAGTAATGATAACCTACTTCTGCACAAACTAAGCATTTTAGGCTTCACACCATCCCTTCTTCTGTGGACATCATCATATCTTACAGGTAGGACCGAAAGGGTTATGCTTAGATCAGCCATATCTAAATCTGTCTTCGTTACTTCTGGAGTTCCCAAGGGTAGTCACCTAGGCCCCCTATTTTTTAATCTCTTTAACTAATCACTTGAACCTAAATTTTTCTAAATGCCTGTTTATGACGTTTAACAGGGTGACTCCTTACTTAGCCAACTATTATATTGACAATATAGCTTTTAAACGTATATTGTCAGTCGATGACCTCGGTGTTCTTTTTGATAATAAATTAAGTTTCACACATCATATTTCCACTATAGTTAATAAAGCTAAGGGAACTCTTGGATTTATTAAACGCTGGTCTAAGGAATTTAATGATCCATTTGTCACCAAACTTCTTTACACATCCCTAGTCCGTCCCATTCTTGAGTATTGTTCATGTGTCTGGTCTCCTCAACATGCTCATAGTCAAGCTTTAATTGAGTCAGTGCAGAAGCAGTTTTTACTCTTCGCGCTTCGTGGACTTAATTGGGACCCTAATCTTCGCCTTCCATCTTACACTAACTGACTCTTGCTTCTGAATCTTCCATCTCTTACTAATCGGAGAAGAGTCCTTGGAGTAATCTTCCTCCATAAATTAACAATCGGCGATATCTGCTCCCCATCTCTTTAAGAACGCCTTAAATTTAATATTCACACCAGGACCACTAGGTACTACATCCCTTTTTCTCTTCCTACATGCACTACTGACTACGCTTTGCACAATCTGTCTTTCCCATCTTAAAGCTTCTCTTTACAGCCAACTCCGTAAGAATGGGTTCTTTGACATTCATTCTTCCCCTTAAATCAGAGATTTTTCGTGTTATTTTGGCATATTTTTATTGATCTGGTTGGGTTTTTCTGGGTTTTTCCAAACCCTTGCAACAAATGTTGGATCAATTTCTTTTCTTGTTATTCCCAGATTAATGGTCTAATTACTATCTTTTTTTATTTTAGTTTAATTTAAATTTAAAATTTTTAAAAACTTCTTTTAATATTATCTAAATTTAAATTTTATATCAGTTTACGTAATCATATAATTAAATACTCGCGACTGCTTTTAGTCTGCGTTAATAAATAAATAAATAAATAAATAAATAAATAAATAAATAAACAAATAATAACCACAAAGGCCTAAAAATGATTTTATTTCTTTGGGTGTCTTTGGTATTGAAAATTTTGTATGGCAGAGATTTTCGTTGGATTTGCTTTTATTCCTTCTGTTGTTATTATGTGTCCAAGGAATTCAGTTTCTTTTTTCATGAATTCACATTAGTCTAATTGCAATTTTAAATTGGCTTCACGCAGTTTAGCGAATATCCTTTTTAATGATAATAGATGTTCTTCCAATGAAGTGGAATACACTATTATATCATCCATGTATACTAAACAATCTCTATAAATTAGGTCTTCTAATAGATTGTTCATACAACGTTGAAATGTTGCTGGGGCATTTTTTAATCCAAAAGGCATTCGAGCATATTCGTAATGTCCATTTTTGGTTGAAAAAGCTGTTTTTGGTATACTATGTGGATCCATTTGTATCTGATGAAAACCTTTCGCAAGGTCAATTGTGGTAAAATACTGACATTTTCCAAGTTTGTCTAGTATGTCATCGATGACTGGAATAGGATATTTATCATGAATTGTTATTTTGTTTTAGTGTTGATAGTCAATAACTATACGGAACTTTTCTTTACCTGATACATCACTGTTCACTTTAATAATGCGCAAATTATGTTTTATTACTTTCAAGATATACAAGTTAGTGCGTTCGTCGCAGACAATAGAAAGAATTAATTCAGTGTTGCAAAACAGTCACGTTGATATCGATAACAATTTTTTATCAACACCCTTCCCCAATGTGAACCTGTTTGCATTGCCAAATACATTTTTAAATTCAACTTAAACTTAACAATTTAACAAAATGACAATGCTTCTGCTTTGGCAGACTTTTTGTAAATACATCAGCAATCATTTCATTTGTTGCAATATATCGCAACTCAATATCGCCTCCTTGGACCACCTCCCGGATGAAATGATGCCTAATGTCGATATGCTTCGACCGGGCATGGTAAGCTGGGTTCTTGGCCAAATTCTGTGCACTCTGATTATCACCAAACAGTACCGTAGATGTGTCTGCTTCTCCACAACCGATCTCAATTATCAGTCGCCTCAAGTGCAACACTTCCTTCTCCGCTGAAGACAGAGCCATGTACTCAGCCTCTGTACTGCTCAAAGCCACGCTACTCTGTTTTTCTGACTTTCATGATATTGGCCCTCCTGCTAAGAAGAAAACATATCCTGTGTATGACCGCCGATTGCTTGCATCACCGCCCCAATCCGCATCCACATATCCAGTTAGCGCCTGGCCGCCTGCTCGATAGTTTATCTTTAAATCCACCGATCCTGCCAGATACCGCATGACATGCTTAACTCCCAAAAGATGTTCTCCATGCGGGTTCTTGTTCCTTTGTGCCAATTTCACAACTGCATGATAAATGTCTGGCCTCGAAGTAAGTGCCAGCCACATCAACTCGCCGATTGCTGACTGATATGCCGTAGCATCCTCAATCACGCAATTTTCGCTGCTGCAACCCATCTGAAATCCAGCATCCAATGGTGTCGCTGCAGTCCGGCATGACAACATGTTATGTCTTGCCAACATGTCCTTGATATAGAGCGCCTGGTTTATCGCTATATTACCGATCTCGCCATCTCGTTCTATCTGCATGCCAAGGAACATTTGCAACTGACCTTTATCGACGCATTCGAACTTCGTCGCAATCTTTGACTTGATCTGAATCAAATCCTCCTTTTCCTGACAAGCTATCAGCAAATCGTCCACATAGACTAGTAGCAGACATAGTCTTCCCTCGATGTCCTGCTGATACAAGCATGGTTCCGTCTGACATGAACTGAATCCAATATCGCACAACGCTGCGTTCAGTGTGGCATTCCATTCCCTTCCTGCCTGTTTTAAACCGTATATCGCCTTGTTGAGCCTTAATACCTGCTGCGTTCTAGCCTTGTCCACATATCCTTCCGGCTGCTTCATGTAGACTACATCGTTCAGCTCACTGTTTAGATAAGCCGTGCACACATCCATTTGGTGCACATAGAGTTTCAACTCAACTGCCAAGGCCAAAACCAACCGTATCGTTTCATAACGACACACCGGCGAAAAAGTTTCCATATAGTTAACGCCATAACGCTGTGAACACCCTTTGGCTACCAGACGGGTTTTATAACGTGCCACGTTACCTAAGCCGTCTCTTTTGATTGTGTACACCCACTTGCAGCCAATCGCATGCTGCCCTTTGGGTAGATCTACCAATGTCCACGTACCATTTGCCACCAGTGCTTCATATTCTTTGGCCATAGCATCCTGCCAAAACAATGTTTGCTCACTTTGCATCGCCTCCTGAAACGTCTGTGGTATAGGTATCTCCTTTGCCTGCAATGATCCCAAGAAATTGTAAGACTTCTTTGGACGTCCGGGTTTACCTGTCCGAATTATTCGTGGCCGCCCTGGACCAATTCCCACGCTTTCCACCTGCTCAGGCTCACGCGCATCCTCCTGGCCAAAATCTTCCATTTGTTGTTGCTGCTCTACTTGCTGCTGCTCTTGCGCCAGCATACGTTGCTCTAGCTCAGGTTCTTCGGCACTCGCATATTCCTCACTTAATATGCTGTTATCTCTCCACTCATCAGATGAATCCTGCTCCTCTGCCATATCCTTTGGCAGAACTTTTACAGTGTCTAAAACCAAGCCACCTTTAGTCAAGTCTGTTGAACCAATAACTGCCGCAGTTCCTTCGAGCTCTTTGAACAATACATCACGCTTCTCGACTATGCGTTTGTTCTCCTTGTCGTACAACCTGTACGCCTTTGATACTTGCGAGTATCCCACCAAGCGATATTCTTTGCCTTTTGCTTGGAATTTCCCACGATGCGTCTTCTCTAAGCCGATCGCTATTGAGCCGAATGTTCGCATACCCTGCACGTAAGGTTTCCTGCCGAACCACGCCTCATAAGGCGTCTTACTAATCAAGGCTGCCGTTGGTGACCTGTTACGTATGTAGCACGCTGTCTGTACTGCCTCTGCCCACAGATGCTCTCCGATATCTGCATGTACAAGCAAACTCCTTGCCATTTCGACGAGCGTCCTGTTCGCGCGTTCGGCCACGCCGTTTTGTTGCGGCGAATATGGAACTGTAAGTTGACGCACAATGCCTTGTTGCTTTAAATAGTCATCGAACTGCCTGTTGACGTATTCTCGGCCATTGTCGCTTCTCAACTTCTTGATTTTATACCCAGTTTGTCGTTCTGCCATGTTCTTAAACTCCACAAATTTTCCAAACGCCTCATCTTTGGACTTCAGAAAATATGTAAACATGCGTCTAGACATATCATCAATGAATGTAATGAAATACGCTGCGCCTCCAAGAGATCGCTTCTCAAATGGACCACATACATCTGTATGTACTAGCTCCAGCTTATGGTTAGCACGACTTCCTGACGTTGAAGGAAACGGCTGTGTGTGAATCTTACACTTCATGCAGGTCAAGCATGGCAGCTTTTCCATAAAGTTCGCACCCTCCATGCCACACACCATCCTATCATTAACAAGCTTCATTAGACTGGTATAATTTAAATGTCAATACCTGTTATGCCACACATCTGCACTTTGCTGTGCTGCGCTACAGCACATGTTGCGTTTTTCGTTAAACACAAACATCTTTCCTTTTTTTATGCCTTGAAAACACTTTTGCCGTTCTTACAAAAAACTGCATACTGCTGATCGAACACCACCGTGCAACCTCGTTCGATAGCTCTTGCAATTGACATGAAATTCCCTTTCATACTTGGAACATACAGCACGTTTTCCAGCTTTAAAGACCCAAACTCCGTTTGAAGTATGACGTCACCTTTGCCAACTGCCTTTATGACGTTACCATCAGCCAAAATAACATCCTCCGTATGTGGAATGTATCTTGCAAACTTCTCGCGCAAACAGCACATGTGCGCCGTTGCTCCTGAATCCACGTACCAACTCGACCAATTGATACCGCATGCGTCCAACGCTGCTAAAATTGTATTCGAGTTTGTTTGCTGATTACTTTGCTTCTGCGCCTTTCCAACTTTGCAGTCTTTTTTGAAATGACCGCTCTGGCCACACTTAAAACAAGCTAAATCTTTCTTGTTTTTCTTTTTGTGTTCCATCCCTGATTTTGTCTTTATAGCCCTTGCTTGATATGCGTTTTGCTCGTCACATAACGGACCCTCGGCGCCACGACGTCGCGACGCTTCGCTCAGCAGCTTAATTTTTAGCTGCTCCAGAGTCGGTAAACTGTCTCTTGACTCCATCGCTATGACGAAATTCTCAAATTCTCTTGGCAAACTTGATAGTAATATCACTACCGCTAGCTCGTCTCCTAGCTTGATATCCACTTCCGCAAGCTTGTCCACCGTTGAGCAAAATGTATTTACATACTCGCTCACCTCGCCATTTCCAGACATCCGCAGCTCAAGCAACTTTTTGTATAGCGACACCTTCCTGACAGGTCCGCTCGGCTCATGGATTTCTTTAAGTTTCTTCCAGGCACTCGCTGCCGTTAGACAACTCTTTATATAACAAAGCTGAGATCCTCTCACATGGCCAAAGCTTTCTCATTGAGTGCATCCCATACCGCTGGATCCTCGATTGGCCTAGGCTCGCCAACCACCTTCCAGACTTCTGCGTGAACCAACACGCTGCGCATCTGAATGCTCCAGGAATCATAATTCCCTACATCCATTTTTCAATTTGGTAAAATGAACTCATTTTACCACGCGCCTTACGTCGTGTCAAACCGCAAACTTATATCAGTCTTTCTTGCCAGTTACTCGCGTAATTCTGGGCCCATAACCTGTTCACTTTAATAATGCGCAAATTATATTTTATTACTTTCAAGAGATACAAGTTAGTGCGTTCGTCGCAGACAATAGAAAGAATTAATTCAGTGTTGCAAAACAGTCACGTTGATATCGATAACAATTTTTTATCAACACCCTTCCTCAATGTGAACCTGTTTGCATTGCCAAATACATTTTTAAATTCAACTTAAACTTAACAATTTAACAAAATGACAATGCTTCTGCTTTGGCAGACTTTTTGTAAATACATCAGCAATCATTTCATTTGTTGCAATATATCGCAACTCAATATCGCCTCCTTGGACCACCTCCCGGATGAAATGATGCCTAATGTCGATATGCTTCGACCGGGCATGGTAAGCTGGGTTCTTGGCCAAATTCTGTGCACTCTGATTATCACCAAACAGTACCGTAGATGTGTCTGCTTCTCCACAACCGATCTCAATTATCAGTCGCCTCAAGTGCAACACTTCCTTCTCCGCTGAAGACAGAGCCATGTACTCAGCCTCTGTACTGCTCAAAGCCACGCTACTCTGTTTTTCTGACTTCCATGATATTGGCCCTCCTGCTAAGAAGAAAACATATCCTGTGTATGACCGCCGATTGCTTGCATCACCGCCCCAATCCGCATCCACATATCCAGTTAGCGCCTGGCCGCCTGCTCGATAGTTTATCTTTAAATCCACCGATCCTGCCAGATACCGCATGACATGCTTAACTCCCAAAAGATGTTCTCCATGCGGGTTCTTGTTCCTTTGTGCCAATTTCACAACTGCATGATAAATGTCTGGCCTCGAAGTAAGTGCCAGCCACATCAACTCGCCGATTGCTGACTAATATGCTGTAGCATCCTCAATCACGCAATTTTCGCTGCTGCAACCCACCTGAAATCCAGCATCCAATGGTGTCGCTGCAGTCCGGCATGACAACATGTTATGTCTTGCCAACATGTCCTTGATATAGAGCGCCTGGTTTATCGCTATATTACCGATCTCGCCATCTCGTTCTATCTGCATGCCAAGGAACATTTGCAACTGACCTTTATCGACGCATTCGAACTTCGTCGCAATCTTTGACTTGATCTGAATCAAATCCTCCTTTTCCTGACAAGCTATCAGCAAATCGTCCACATAGACTAGTAGCAGACATAGTCTTCCCTCGATGTCCTGCTGATACAAGCATGGTTCCGTCTGACATGAACTGAATCCAATATCGCACAACGCTGCGTTCAGTGTGGCATTCCATTCCCCTTCCTGCCTGTTTTAAACCGTATATCGCCTTGTTGAGCCTTAATACCTGCTGCGTTCTAGCCTTGTCCACATATCCTTCCGGCTGCTTCATGTAGACTACATCGTTCAGCTCACTGTTTAGATAAGCCGTGCACACATCCATTTGGTGCACATAGAGTTTCAACTCAACTGCCAAGGCCAAAACCAACCGTATGGTTTCATAACGACACACCGGCGAAAAAGTTTCCATATAGTTAACGCCATAACGCTGTGAACACCCTTTGGCTACCAGACGGGTTTTATAACGTGCCACGTTACCTAAGCCGTCTCTTTTGATTGTGTACACCCACTTGCAGCCAATCGCATGCTGCCCTTTGGGTAGATCTACCAATGTCCACGTACCATTTGCCACCAGTGCTTCATATTCTTTGGCCATAGCATCCTGCCAAAACAATGTTTGCTCACTTTGCATCGCCTCCTGAAACGTCTGTGGTATAGGTATCTCCTTTGCCTGCAATGATCCCAAGAAATTGTAAGACTTCTTTGGACGTCCGGGTTTACCTGTCCGAATTATTCGTGGCCGCCCTGGACCAATTCTCACGCTTTCCACCTGCTCAGGCTCACGCGCATCCTCCTGGCCAAAATCTTCCATTTGTTGTTGCTGCTCTACTTGCTGCTGCTCTTGCGCCAGCATACGTTGCTCTAGCTCAGGTTCTTCGGCACTCGCATATTCCTCACTTAATATGCTGTTATCTCTCCACTCATCAGATGAATCCTGCTCCTCTGCCATATCCTTTGGCAGAACTTTTACAGTGTCTAAAACCAAGCCACCTTTAGTCAAGTCTGTTGAACCAATAACTGCCGCAGTTCCTTCGAGCTCTTTGAACAATACATCACGCTTCTCGACTATGCGTTTGTTCTCCTTGTCGTACAACCTGTACGCCTTTGATACTTGCGAGTATCCCACCAAGCGATATTCTTTGCCTTTTGCTTGGAATTTCCCACGATGCGTCTTCTCTAAGCCGATCGCTATTGAGCCGAATGTTCGCATACCCTGCACGTAAGGTTTCCTGCCGAACCACGCCTCATAAGGCGTCTTAGTAATCAAGGCTGCCGTTGGTGACCTGTTACGTATGTAGCACGCTGACTGTACTGCCTCTGCCCACAGATGCTCTCCGATATCTGCATGTACAAGCAAACTCCTTGCCATTTCGACGAGCGTCCTGTTTGCGCGTTCGGCCACGCCGTTTTGTTGCGGCGAATATGGAACTGTAAGTTGACGCACAATGCCTTGTTGCTTTAAATAGTCATCGAACTGCCTGTTGACGTATTCTCGGCCATTGTCGCTTCTCAACTTCTTGATTTTATACCCAGTTTGTCGTTCTGCCATGTTCTTAAACTCCACAAATTTTCCAAACGCCTCATCTTTGGACTTCAGAAAATATGTAAACATGCGTCTAGACATATCATCAATGAATGTAATGAAATACGCTGCGCCTCCAAGAGATCGCTTCTCAAATGGACCACATACATCTGTATGTACTAGCTCCAGCTTATGGTA
The DNA here is from genome assembly GCA_018903735.1 of Drosophila cardini. NCBI lineage: Eukaryota > Metazoa > Arthropoda > Insecta > Diptera > Drosophilidae > Drosophila > Drosophila cardini. The sequence goes on from JAEIGM010000418.1 coordinate 24,003, forward strand.
AGCACGACTTCCTGACGTTGAAGGAAACGGCTGTGTGTGAATCTTACACTTCATACAGGTCAAGCATGGCAGCTTTTCCATAAAGTTCGCATCCTCCATGCCACACACCATCCTATCATTAACAAGCTTCATTAGACTGGTATAATTTAAATGTCCATACCTGTTATGCCACACATCTGCACTTTGCTGTGCTGCGCTACAGCACATGTTGCGTTTTTCGTTAAACACAAACATCTTTCCTTGCTTATGTGCCTTGAAAACACTTTTGCCGTTCTTACAAAAAACTGCATACTGCTGATCGAACACCACCGTGCAACCTCGTTCGATAGCTCTTGCAATTGACATGAAATTCCCTTTCATACTTGGAACACGTTTTCCAGCTTTAAAGACCCAAACTCCGTTTGAAGTATGACGTCACCTTTGCCAACTGCCTTTATGACGTTACCATCAGCCAAAATAACATCCTCCGTATGTGGAATGTATCTTGCAAACTTCTCGCGCAAACAGCACATGTGCGCCGTTGCTCCTGAATCCAAGTACCAACTCGACCAATTGATACCCCATGCGTCCAACGCTGCTAAAATTGTATTCGAGTTTGTTTGCTGATTACTTTGCTTCTGCGCCTTTCCAACTTTGCAGTCTTTTTTGAAATGACCGCTCTGGCCACACTTAAAACAAGCTAAATCTTTCTTGTTTTTCTTTTTGTGTTCCATCCCTGATTTTGTCTTTATAGCCCTTGCTTGATATGCGTTTTGCTCGTCACATAACGGACCCTCGGCGCCACGACGCTTCGCTCAGCAGCTTAATTTTTAGCTGCTCCAGAGTCGGTAAACTGTCTCTTGACTCCATCGCTATGACGAAATTCTCAAATTCTCTTGGCAAACTTGATAGTAATATCACTACCGCTAGCTCGTCTCCTAGCTTGATATCCACTTCCGCAAGCTTGTCCACCGTTGAGCAAAATGTATTTACATACTCGCTTACCTCGCCATTTCCAGACATCCGCAGCTCAAGCAACTTTTTGTATAGCGACACCTTCCTGACAGGTCCGCTCGGCTCATGGATTTCTTTAAGTTTCTTCCAGGCACTCGCTGCCGTTAGACAACTCTTTATATAACAAAGCTGAGATCCTCTCACACTTAATGTTATCATGGCCAAAGCTTTCTCATTGAGTGCATCCCATACCGCTGGATCCTCGATTGGCCTAGGCTCGCCAACCACCTTCCAGACTTCTGCGTGAACCAACATGCTGCGCATCTGAATGCTCCAGGAATCATAATTCCCTACATCCAATTTTTCAATTTGGTAAAATGAACTCATTTTACCACGCGCCTTACGTCGTGTCAAACCGCAAACTTATATCAGTCTTTCTTGCCAGTTACTCGCGTAATTCTGGGCCCATAACCTGTTCACTTTAATAATGCGCAAATTATATTTTATTACTTTCAAGATATACAAGTTAGTGCGTTCGTCGCAGACAATAGAAAGAATTAATTCAGGGTTGCAAAACAGTCACGTTGATATCGATAACAATTTTTTATCAACACCCTTCCTCAATGTGAACCTGTTTGCATTGCCAAATACATTTTTAAATTCAACTTAAACTTAACAATTTAACAAAATGACAATGCTTCTGCTTTGGCAGACTTTTTGTAAATACATCAGCAATCATTTCATTTGTTGCAATATATCGCAACTCAATATCGCCTCCTTGGACCACCTCCCGGATGAAATGATGCCTAATGTCGATATGCTTCGACCGGGCATGGTAAGCTGGGTTCTTGGCCAAATTCTGTGCACTCTGATTATCACCAAACAGTACCGTAGATGTGTCTGCTTCTCCACAACCGATCTCAATTATCAGTCGCCTCAAGTGCAACACTTCCTTCTCCGCTGAAGACAGAGCCATGTACTCAGCCTCTGTACTGCTCAAAGCCACGCTACTCTGTTTTTCTGACTTCCATGATATTGGCCCTCCTGCTAAGAAGAAAACATATCCTGTGTATGACCGCCGATTGCTTGCATCACCGCCCCAATCCGCATCCACATATCCAGTTAGCGCCTGGCCGCCTGCTCGATAGTTTATCTTTAAATCCACCGATCCTGCCAGATACCGCATGACATGCTTAACTCCCAAAAGATGTTCTCCATGCGGGTTCTTGTTCCTTTGTGCCAATTTCACAACTGCATGATAAATGTCTGGCCTCGAAGTAAGTGCCAGCCACATCAACTCGCCGATTGCTGACTGATATGCTGTAGCATCCTCAATCACGCAATTTTCGCTGCTGCAACCCACCTGAAATCCAGCATCCAATGGTGTCGCTGCAGTCCGGCATGACAACATGTTATGTCTTGCCAACATGTCCTTGATATAGAGCGCCTGGTTTATCGCTATATTACCGATCTCGCCATCTCGTTCTATCTGCATGCCAAGGAACATTTGCAACTGACCTTTATCGACGCATTCGAACTTCGTCGCAATCTTTGACTTGATCTGAATCAAATCCTCCTTTTCCTGACAAGCTAAATCGTCCACATAGACTAGTAGCAGACATAGTCTTCCCTCGATGTCCTGCTGATACAAGCATGGTTCCGTCTGACATGAACTGAATCCAATATCGCACAACGCTGCGTTCAGTGTGGCATTCCATTCCCTTCCTGCCTGTTTTAAACCGTATATCGCCTTGTTGAGCCTTAATACCTGCTGCGTTCTAGCCTTGTCCACATATCCTTCCGGCTGCTTCATGTAGACTACATCGTTCAGCTCACTGTTTAGATAAGCCGTGCACACATCCATTTGGTGCACATAGAGTTTCAACTCAACTGCCAAGGCCAAAACCAACCGTATCGTTTCATAACGACACACCGGCGAAAAAGTTTCCATATAGTTAACGCCATAACGCTGTGAACACCCTTTGGCTACCAGACGGGTTTTATAACGTGCCACGTTACCTAAGCCGTCTCTTTTGATTGTGTACACCCACTTGCAGCCAATCGCATGCTGCCCTTTGGGTAGATCTACCAATGTCCACGTACCATTTGCCACCAGTGCTTCATATTCTTTGGCCGTAGCATCCTGCCAAAACAATGTTTGCTCACTTTGCATCGCCTCCTGAAACGTCTGTGGTATAGGTATCTCCTTTGCCTGCAATGATCCCAAGAAATTGTAAGACTTCTTTGGACGTCCGGGTTTACCTGTCCGAATTATTCGTGGCCGCCCTGGACCAATTCTCACGCTTTCCACCTGCTCAGGCTCACGCGCATCCCTCCTGGCCAAAATCTTCCATTTGTTGTTGCTGCTCTACTTGCTGCTGCTCTTGCGCCAGCATACGTTGCTCTAGCTCAGGTTCTTCGGCACTCGCATATTCCTCACTTAATATGCTGTTATCTCTCCACTCATCAGATGAATCCTGCTCCTCTGCCATATCCTTTGGCAGAACTTTTACAGTGTCTAAAACCAAGCCACCTTTAGTCAAGTCTGTTGAACCAATAACTGCCGCAGTTCCTTCGAGCTCTTTGAACAATACATCACGCTTCTCGACTATGCGTTTGTTCTCCTTGTCGTACAACCTGTACGCCTTTGATACTTGCGAGTATCCCACCAAGCGATATTCTTTGCCTTTTGCTTGGAATTTCCCACGATGCGTCTTCTCTAAGCCGATCGCTATTGAGCCGAATGTTCGCATACCCTGCACGTAAGGTTTCCTGCCGAACCACGCCTCATAAGGCGTCTTACTAATCAAGGCTGCCGTTGGTGACCTGTTACGTATGTAGCACGCTGTCTGTACTGCCTCTGCCCACAGATGCTCTCCGATATCTGCATGTACAAGCAAACTCCTTGCCATTTCGACGAGCGTCTTGTTTGCGCGTTCGGCCACGCCGTTTTGTTGCGGCGAATATGGAACTGTATGTTGACGCACAATGCCTTGTTGCTTTAAATAGTCATCGAACTGCCTGTTGACGTATTCTCGGCCATTGTCGCTTCTCAACTTCTTGATTTTATACCCAGTTTGTCGTTCTGCCATGTTCTTAAACTCCACAAATTTTCCAAACGCCTCATCTTTGGACTTCAGAAAATATGTAAACATGCGTCTAGACATATCATCAATGAATGTAATGAAATACGCTGCGCCTCCAAGAGATCGCTTCTCAAATGGACCACATACATCTGTATGTACTAGCTCCAGCTTATGGTTAGCACGACTTCCTGACGTTGAAGGAAACGGCTGTGTGTGAATCTTACACTTCATGCAGGGTCAAGCATGGCAGCTTTTCCATAAAGTTCGCACCCTCCATGCCACACACCATCCTATCATTAACAAGCTTCATTAGACTGGTATAATTTAAATGTCCATACCTGTTATGCCACACATCTGCACTTTGCTGTGCTGCGCTACAGCACATGTTGCGTTTTTCGTTAAACACAAACATCTTTCCTTGCTTATGTGCCTTGAAAACACTTTTGCCGTTCTTACAAAAAACTGCATACTGCTGATCGAACACCACCGTGCAACCTCGTTCGATAGCTCTTGCAATTGACATGAAATTCCCTTTCATACTTGGAACATACAGCACGTTTTCTAGCTTTAAAGACCCAAACTCCGTTTGAAGTATGACGTCACCTTTGCCAACTGCCTTTATGACGTTACCATCAGCCAAAATAACATCCTCCGTATGTGGAATGTATCTTGCAAACTTCTCGCGCAAACAGCACATGTGCGCCGTTGCTCCTGAATCCACGTACCAACTCGACCAATTGATACCGCATGCGTCCAACGCTGCTAAAATTGTATTCGAGTTTGTTTGCTGATTACTTTGCTTCTGCGCCTTTCCAACTTTGCAGTCTTTTTTGAAATGACCGGCTCTGGCCACACTTAAAACAAGTTAAATCTTTCTTGTTTTTCTTTTTGTGTTCCATCCCTGATTTTGTCTTTATAGCCCTTGCTTGATATGCGTTTTGCTCGTCACATAACGGACCCTCGGCGCCACGACGTCGCGACGCTTCGCTCAGCAGCTTAATTTTTAGCTGCTCCAGAGTCGGTAAACTGTCTCTTGACTCCATCGCTATGACGAAATTCTCAAATTCTCTTGGCAAACTTGATAGTAATATCACTACCGCTAGCTCGTCTCCTAGCTTGATATCCACTTCCGCAAGCTTGTCCACCGTTGAGCAAAATGTATTTACATACTCTGCTCACCTCGCCATTTCCAGATCATCCGCAGCTCAAGCAATTTTTTGTATAGCGACACCTTCCTGACAGGTCCGCTCGGCTCATGGATTTCTTTAAGTTTCTTTCAGGGCACTCGCTGCCGTTAGACAACTCTTTATATAACAAAGCTGAGATCTTCTCACATGGCCAAAGCTTTCTCATTGAGTGCATCCCATACCGCTGGATCCTCGATTGGCCTAGGCTCGCCAACCACCTTCCAGACTTCTGCGTGAACCAACACGCTGCGCATCTGAATGCTCCAGGAATCATAATTCCCTACATCCAATTTTCAATTTGGTAAAATGAACTCATTTACCACGCGCCTTACGTCGTCAAACCGCAAACTTATATCGGTCTTTCTTGCCAGTTACTCGCGTAATTCTGGGCCCATAACCTGTTCACTTTAATAATGCGCAAATTATATATTATTACTTTCAAGAGATACAAGTTAGTGCGTTCGTCGCAGACAATAGAAAGAATTAATTCAGGGTTGCAAAACACTCACGTTGATATCGATAACAATTTT
>JAEIGM010000616.1:0-16994 GCA_018903735.1 Drosophila cardini
GGATGAAAGGATATGTGGTCGACAGCTCAATATTTAAAGTTCACAATTTTCCCCAACTTTGACTGATCATAACTCAGCCAAATGAAGCGATATCTTAAAAAGTCATACCTTTTTATACTCTGGACACTTAGGAGAATTAATCGCAATCAAAATCTGAAATTCTCAAAATTTAACCCATTTTGTCAAATTTGGATGAAAGAGATATGTGATCGACAGCTCAATATTTAAAATTCACAATTTTCCCCAACTTTGACTGATCATAACTCAGCCAAATGAAGCGATATCTTAAAAAGTCATACCTTTTTATACTCTGGACACTTAGGAGAATTAATCGCAATCAAAATCTGAAATTCTCAAAATTGAACCCATTTTGTCAAATTTGGATGAAAGAGATATGTGGTCGACAGCTCAATATTTAAAATTCACAATTTTCCCCAATTTTGACTGATCATAACTCAGCCAAATGAAGCGATATCTTAAAAAGTCATACCTTTTTATACTCTGGACACTTAGGAGAATTAATCGCAATCAAAATCTGAAATTCTCAAAATTTAACCCATTTTGTCAAATTTGGATGAAAGAGATATGTGGTCGACAGCTCAATATTTAAAATTCACAATTTTCCCCAACTTTGACTGATCATAACTCAGCCAAATGAAGCGATATCTTAAAAAGTCATACCTTTTTATACTCTGGACACTTAGGAGAATTAATCGCAATCAAAATCTGAAATTCTCAAAATTGAAATCATTTTGTCAAATTTGGATGAAAGAGATATGTGGTCGACAGCTCAATATTTAAAATTCACAATTTTCCCCAACTTTGACTGATCATAACTCAGCCAAATGAAGCGATATCTTAAAAAGTCATACCATTTTATACTCTGGACACTTGGGAGAATTAATCGCAATCAAAATCTGAAATTCTCAAAATTGAACCCATTTTGTCAAATTTGGATGAAAGAGATATGTGGTCGACAGCTCAATATTTAAAATTCACAATTTTCCCCAACTTTGACTGATCATAACTCAGCCAAATGAAGCGATATCTTAAAAAGTCATACCTTTTTATACTCTGGACACTTAGGAGAATTAATCGCAATCAAAATCTGAAATTCTCAAAATTGAACTCATTTTGTCAAATTTGGATGAAAGAGATATGTGGTCGACAGCTCAATATTTAAAATTCACAATTTTCCCCAACTTTGACTGATCATAACTCAGCCAAATGAAGCGATATCTTAAAAAGTCATACCTTTTTATACTCTGGACACTTAGGAGAATTAATCGCAATCAAAATCTGAAATTCTCAAAATTGAACCCATTTTGTCAAATTTGGATGAAAGAGATATGTGGTCGACAGCTCAATATTTAAAATTCACAATTTTCCCCAACTTTGACTGATCACAACTCAGCCAAATGAAGCGATATCCTAAAAAGTCATACCTTTTTATACTCTGGACACTTAGGAGAATTAATCGCAATCAAAATCTGAAATTCTCAAAATTGAACCCATTTTGTCAAATTTGGATGAAAGAGATATGTGGTCGACAGCTCAATATTTAAAATTCACAATTTTCCCCAACTTTGACTGATCATAACTCAGCCAAATGAAGCGATATCTTAAAAAGTCATACCTTTTTATACTCTGGACACTTAGGAGAATTAATCGCAATCAAAATCTGAAATTCTCAAAATTGAACCCATTTTGTCAAATTTGGATGAAAGAGATATGTGGTCGACAGGTCCATATTTAAAATTCACAATTTTCCCCAACTTTGACTGATCATAACTCAGCCAAATGAAGCGATATCTTAAAAAGTCATACCTTTTTATACTCTGGACACTTAGGAGAATTAATCGCAATCAAAATCTGAAATTCTCAAAATTGAACCCATTTTGTCAAATTTGGATGAAAGAGATATGTGGTCGACAGCTCAATATTTAAAATTCACAATTTTCCCCAACTTTGACTGATCATAACTCAGCCAAATGAAGCGATATCTTAAAAAGTCATACGTTTTTATACTCTCTGCAAGAGAGAGTATATTGGGTTTGTGAAAAGTATGTAACAGGCAGAAGGAGGCGTGGCAGACTCCATAAAGTATATATATTCTTGATCAGCATCACAAGCCGAGTCGATATAGCCATGTCCGTCTGTCCGTCTGTCCGTATGAACAAACAGATTTCAGAGATGGTAAGAGCTACAAGTTCGAAATTAGTCACAATCGACTCGATATTAAGTCAGTCAATACAAGAATCTTTTTTTTTTCGATGCCACGCCCCGTTCGCCCACAATGAGCATAAAACTAGACACACCCCGTAAAAAATTTATGTTTTGGGCGAATATCTCAGTAACTATGGCACATAGGAACACCAATTTTGGTGTGAAGGTTCCTAGTCAAAGCATAAATATAATGCCATTAAATTTTTTTTGGCTGCCACGCCCCCTTTTCTCACAAGAAATAAAATAATTTGCAAACTTCAATGCCGATTTTAAGGCATATGTTCTTATCGTTCAGTATTGTTATTTCACATTCGTTTGAAGACAAAGTATATCAAACTATCCTGAAAGTTGCATATAAATCGGGCTATAAACAAAAGAGCTAGACACGTAACAAAGATTATAATTTAACGCCATTTCACTGCATGTGTGCAAGCGAGATAGAAACATACAAACATGTGAGCGAACGTTTTCGCTGCTTTCTAGCGGCAGCGCTGCCCGCGAATGCTGGCTGTGCCAACCAATTGTGTATGTATAACATATACACACATACATATGTGCGTGTACACTTATAATGTCAAATCTATATGTGTCTGTATATGTACATACAATCAGATGTTTTTTTTTCAACATGTTTTATTGCAAGTACTTTTAATTGATATACCCAAATACCGATTTTATTTAATGATCGGGAATAAATTGCAGAGAGTATTCTACGGTCGGGCGTGCTCGACTGTACTTTTCTTTCTTGTTATACTCTAAACACTTAGGAGAATTAATCGCAATCAAAATCTGAAATTCTCAAAATTGAACCCATTTTGTCAAATTTGGATGAAAGAGATATGTGGTCGACAGCTCAATATTTAAAATTCACAATTTTCCCCAACTTTGACTGATCATAACTCAGCCAAATGAAGCGATATCTTAAAAAGTCATACCTTTTTATACTCTGGACACTTAGGAGAATTAATCGCAATCAAAATCTGAAATTCTCAAAATTTAACTCATTTTGTCAAATTTGGATGAAAGAGATATGTGGTCGACAGCTCAATATTTAAAATTCACAATTTTCCCCAACTTTGACTGATCATAACTCAGCCAAATGAAGCGATATCTTAAAAAGTCATACCTTTTTATACTCTGGACACTTAGGAGAATTAATCGCAATCAAAATCTGAAATTCTCAAAATTTAACCCATTTTGTCAAATTTGGATGAAAGAGATATGTGGTCGACAGCTCAATATTTAAAATTTACAATTTTCCCCAACTTTGACTGATCATAACTCAGCCAAATGAAGCGATATCTTAAAAAGTCATACCTTTTTATACTCTGGACACTTAGGAGAATTAATCGCAATCAAAATCTGAAATTCTCAAAATTGAACCCATTTTGTCAAATTTGGATGAAAGAGATATGTGGTCGACAGCTCAATATTTAAAATTCACAATTTTCCCCAACTTTGACTGATCATAACTCAGCCAAATGAAGCGATATCTTAAAAAGTCATACCTTTTTATACTCTGGACACTTAGGAGAATTAATCGCAATCAAAATCTGAAATTCTCAAAATTCAACCCATTTTGTCAAATTTGGATGAAAGAGATATGTGGTCGACAGCTCAATATTTAAAATTCACAATTTTCCCCAACTTTGACTGATCATAACTCAGCCAAATGAAGCGATATCTTAAAAAGTCATACCTTTTTATACTCTGGACACTTGGGAGAATTAATCGCAATCAAAATCTGAAATTCTCAAAATTGAACCCATTTTGTCAAATTTGGATGAAAGAGATATGTGGTCGACAGCTCAATATTTAAAATTCACAATTTTCCCCAACTTTGACTGATCATAACTCAGCCAAATGAAGCGATATCTTAAAAAGTCATACCTTTTTATACTCTGGACACTTAGGAGAATTAATCGCAATCAAAATCTGAAATTCTCAAAATTCAACCCATTTTGTCAAATTTGGATGAAAGAGATATGTGGTCGACAGCTCAATATTTAAAATTCACAATTTTCCCCAACTTTGACTGATCATAACTCAGCCAAATGAAGCGATATCTTAAAAAGTCATACCTTTTTATACTCTGGACACTTAGGAGAATTAATCGCAATCAAAATCTGAAATTCTCAAAATTGAACCCATTTTGTCAAATTTGGATGAAAGAGATATGTGGTCGACAGCTCAATATTTAAAATTCACAATTTTCCTCAACTTTGACTGATCATAACTCAGCCAAATGAAGCGATATCTTAAAAAGTCATACCTTTTTATACTCTGGACACTTAGGAGAATTAATAGCAATCAAAATCTGAAATTCTCAAAATTGAACCCATTTTGTCAAATTTGGATGAAAGAGATATGTGGTCGACAGCTCAATATTTAAAATTCACAATTTTCCCCAACTTTGACTGATCATAACTCAGCCAAATGAAGCGATATCTTAAAAAGTCATACCTTTTTATACTCTGGACACTTAGGAGAATTAATCGCAATCAAAATCTGAAATTCTCAAAATTTAACCCATTTTGTCAAATTTGGATGAAAGAGATATGTGGTCGACAGCTCAATATTTAAAATTCACAATTTTCCCCAACTTTGACTGATCATAACTCAGCCAAATGAAGCGATATCTTAAAAAGTCATACCTTTTTATACTCTGGACACTTAGGAGAATTAATCGCAATCAAAATCTGAAATTCTCAAAATTGAACCCATTTTGTCAAATTTGGATGAAAGAGATATGTGGTCGACAGCTCAATATTTAAAATTCACAATTTTCCCCAACTTTGACTGATCATAACTCAGCCAAATGAAGCGATATCTTAAAAAGTCATACCTTTTTATACTCTGGACACTTAGGAGAATTAATCGCAATCAAAATCTGAAATTCTCAAAATTTAACCCATTTTGTCAAATTTGGATGAAAGAGATATGTGGTCGACAGCTCAATATTTAAAATTCACAATTTTCCCCAACTTTGACTGATCATAACTCAGCCAAATGAAGCGATATCTTAAAAAGTCATACCTTTTTATACTCTGGACACTTAGGAGAATTAATCGCAATCAAAATCTGAAATTCTCAAAATTGAACCCATTTTGTCAAATTTGGATGAAAGAGATATGTGGTCGACAGCTCAATATTTAAAATTCACAATTTTCCCCAACTTTGACTGATCATAACTCAGCCAAATGAAGCGATATCTTAAAAAGTCATACCTTTTTATACTCTGGACACTTAGGAGAATTAATCGCAATCAAAATCTGAAATTCTCAAAATTTAACCCATTTTGTCAAATTTGGATGAAAGAGATATGTTGTCGACAGCTCAATATTTAAAATTCACAATTTTCCCCAACCTTGACTGATCATAACTCAGCCAAATGAAGCGATATCTTAAAAAGTCATACCTTTTTATACTCTGGACACTTAGGAGAATTAATCGCAATCAAAATCTGAAATTCTCAAAATTGAACCCATTTTGTCAAATTTGGATGAAAGAGATATGTGGTCGACAGTTCAATATTTAAAATTCACAATTTTCCCCAACTTTGACTGATCATAACTCAGCCAAATGAAGCGATATCTTAAAAAGTCATACCTTTTTATACTCTGGACACTTAGGAGAATTAATCGCAATCAAAATCTGAAATTCTCAAAATTTAACCCATTTTGTCAAATTTGGATGAAAGAGATATGTGGTCGACAGCTCAATATTTAAAATTCACAATTTTTCCCCAACTTTGACTGATCATAACTCAGCCAAATGAAGCGATATCTTAAAAAGTCATACCTTTTTATACTCTGGACACTTAGGAGAATTAATCGCAATCAAAATCTGAAATTCTCAAAATTGAACCCATTTTGTCAAATTTGGATGAAAGAGATATGTGGTCGACAGCTCAATATTTAAAATTCACAATTTTCCCCAACTTTGACTGATCATAACTCAGCCAAATGAAGCGATATCTTAAAAAGTCATACCTTTTTATACTCTGGACACTTAGGAGAATTAATCGCAATAAAAATCTGAAATTCTCAAAATTGAACCCATTTTGTCAAATTTGGATGAAAGAGATATGTGGTCGACAGCTCAATATTTAAAATTCACAATTTTCCCCAACTTTGACTGATCATAACTCAGCCAAATGAAGCGATATCTTAAAAAGTCATACCTTTTTATACTCTGGACACTTAGGAGAATTAATCGCAATCAAAATCTGAAATTCTCAAAATTTAACCCATTTTGTCAAATTTGGATGAAAGAGATATGTGGTCGACAGCTCAATATTTAAAATTCACAATTTTCCCCAACTTTGACTGATCATAACTCAGCCAAATGAAGCGATATCTTAAAAAGTCATACCTTTTTATACTCTGGACACTTAGGAGAATTAATCGCAATCAAAATCTGAAATTCTCAAAATTGAACCCATTTTGTCAAATTTGGATGAAAGAGATATGTGGTCGACAGCTCAATATTTAAAATTCACAATTTTCCCCAACTTTGACTGATCATAACTCAGCCAAATGAAGCGATATCTTAAAAAGTCATACCTTTTTATACTCTGGACACTTAGGAGAATTAATCGCAATCAAAATCTGAAATTCTCAAAATTGAACCCATTTTGTCAAATTTGGATGAAAGAGATATGTGGTCGACAGCTCAATATTTAAAATTCACAATTTTCCCCAACTTTGACTGATCATAACTCAGCCAAATGAAGCGATATCTTAAAAAGTCATACCTTTTTATACTCTGGACACTTAGGAGAATTAATCGCAATCAAAATCTGAAATTCTCAAAATTTAACCCATTTTGTCAAATTTGGATGAAAGAGATATGTGGTCGACAGCTCAATATTTAAAATTCACAATTTTCCCCAACTTTGACTGATCATAACTCAGCCAAATGAAGCGATATCTTAAAAAGTCATACCTTTTTATACTCTGGACACTTAGGAGAATTAATCGCAATCAAAATCTGAAATTCTCAAAATTTAACCCATTTTATCAAATTTGGATGAAAGAGATATGTGGTCGACAGCTCAATATTTAAAATTCACAATTTTCCCCAACTTTGACTGATCATAACTCAGCCAAATGAAGCGATATCTTAAAAAGTCATACCTTTTTATACTCTGGACACTTAGGAGAATTAATCGCAATCAAAATCTGAAATTCTCAAAATTGAACCCATTTTGTCAAATTTGGATGAAAGAGATATGTGGTCGACAGCTCAATATTTAAAATTCACAATTTTCCCCAACTTTGACTGATCAGAACTCAGCCAAATGAAGCGATATCTTAAAAAGTCATACCTTTTTATACTCTGGACACTTAGGAGAATTAATCGCAATCAAAATCTGAAATTCTCAAAATTTAACCCATTTTGTCAAATTTGGATGAAAGAGATATGTGGTCGACAGCTCAATATTTAAAATTCACAATTTTCCCCAACTTTGACTGATCATAACTCAGCCAAATGAAGCGATATCTTAAAAAGTCATACCTTTTTATACTCTGGACACTTAGGAGAATTAATCGCAATCAAAATCTGAAATTCTCAAAATTGAACCCATTTTGTCAAATTTGGATGAAAGAGATATGTGGTCGACAGCTCAATATTTAAAATTCACAATTTTCCCCAACTTTGACTGATCATAACTCAGCCAAATGAAGCGATATCTTAAAAAGTCATACCTTTTTATACTCTGGACACTTAGGAGAATTAATCGCAATCAAAATCTGAAATTCTCAAAATTAAACCCATTTTGTCAAATTTGGATGAAAGAGATATGTGGTCGACAGCTCAATATTTAAAATTCACAATTTTCCCCAACTTTGACTGATCATAACTCAGCCAAATGAAGCGATATCTTAAAAAGTCATACCTTTTTATACTCTGGACACTTAGGAGAATTAATCGCAATCAAAATCTGAAATTCTCAAAATTTAACCCATTTTGTCAAATTTGGATGAAAGAGATATGTGGTCGACAGCTCAATATTTAAAATTCACAATTTTCCCCAACTTTGACTGATCATAACTCAGCCAAATGAAGCGATATCTTAAAAAGTCATACCTTTTTATACTCTGGACACTTAGGAGAATTAATCGCAATCAAAATCTGAAATTCTCAAAATTGAACCCATTTTGTCAAATTTGGATGAAAGAGATATGTGGTCGACAGCTCAATATTTAAAATTCACAATTTTCCCCAACTTTGACTGATCATAACTCAGCCAAATGAAGCGATATCTTAAAAAGTCATACCTTTTTATACTCTGGACACTTAGGAGAATTAATCGCAATCAAAATCTGAAATTCTCAAAATTGAACCCATTTTGTCAAATTTGGATGAAAGAGATATGTGGTCGACAGCTCAATATTTAAAATTCACAATTTTCCCCAACTTTGACTGATCATAACTCAGCCAAATGAAGCGATATCTTAAAAAGTCATACCTTTTTATACTCTGGACACTTAGGAGAATTAATCGCAATCAAAATCTGAAATTCTCAAAATTGAACCCATTTTGTCAAATTTGGATGAAAGAGATATGTGGTCGACAGCTCAATATTTAAAATTCACAATTTTCCCCAACTTTGACTGATCATAACTCAGCCAAATGAAGCGATATCTTAAAAAGTCATACCTTTTTATACTCTGGACACTTAGGAGAATAATTCGCAATCAAAATCTGAAATTCTCAAAATTGAACCCATTTTGTCAAATTTGGTTGAAAGAGATATGTGGTCGACAGCTCAATATTTAAAATTCACAATTTTCCCCAACTTTGACTGATCATAACTCAGCCAAATGAAGCGATATCTTAAAAAATCATACCTTTTTATACTCTGGACACTTAGGAGAATTAATCGCAATCAAAATCTGAAATTCTCAAAATTTAACCCATTTTGTCAAATTTGGATGAAAGAGATATGTGGTCGACAGCTCAATATTTAAAATTCACAATTTTCCCCAACTTTGACTGATCATAACTCAGCCAAATGAAGCGATATCTTAAAAAGTCATACCTTTTTATACTCTGGACACTTAGGAGAATTAATCGCAATCAAAATCTGAAATTCTCAAAATTTAACCCATTTTGTCAAATTTGGATGAAAAAGATATGTGGTCGACAGCTCAATATTTAAAATTCACAATTTTCCCCAACTTTGACTGATCATAACTCAGCCAAATGAAGCGATATCTTAAAAAGTCATACCTTTTTATACTCTGGACACTTAGGAGAATTAATCGCAATCAAAATCTGAAATTCTCAAAATTGAACCCATTTTGTCAAATTTGGATGAAAGAGATATGTGGTCGACAGCTCAATATTTAAAATTCACAATTTTCCCCAACTTTGACTGATCATAACTCAGCCAAATGAAGCGATATCTTAAAAAGTCATACCTTTTTATACTCTGGACACTTAGGAGAATTAATCGCAATCAAAATCTGAAATTCTCAAAATTGAACCCATTTTGTCAAATTTGGATGAAAGAGATATGTGGTCGACAGCTCAATATTTAAAATTCACAATTTTCCCCAACTTTGACTGATCATAACTCAGCCAAATGAAGCGATATCTTAAAAAGTCATACCTTTTTATACTCTGGACACTTAGGAGAATTAATCGCAATCAAAATCTGAAATTCTCAAAATTTAACCCATTTTGTCAAATTTGGATGAAAGAGATATGTGGTCGACAGCTCAATATTTAAAATTCACAATTTTCCCCAACTTTGACTGATCATAACTCAGCCAAATGAAGCGATATCTTAAAAAGTCATACCTTTTTATACTCTGGACACTTAGGAGAATTAATCGCAATCAAAATCTGAAATTCTCAAAATTGAACCCATTTTGTCAAATTTGGATGAAAGAGATATGTGGTCGACAGCTCAATATTTAAAATTCACAATTTTCCCCAACTTTGACTGATCATAACTCAGCCAAATGAAGCGATATCTTAAAAAGTCATACCTTTTTATACTCTGGACACTTAGGAGAATTAATCGCAATCAAAATCTGAAATTCTCAAAATTGAACCCATTTTGTCAAATTTGGATGAAAGAGATATGTGGTCGACAGCTCAATATTTAAAATTCACAATTTTCCCCAACTTTGACTGATCATAACTCAGCCAAATGAAGCGATATCTTAAAAAGTCATACCTTTTTATACTCTGGACACTTAGGAGAATTAATCGCAATCAAAATCTGAAATTCTCAAAATTTAACCCATTTTGTCAAATTTGGATGAAAGAGATATGTGGTCGACAGCTCAATATTTAAAATTCACAATTTTCCCCAACTTTGACTGATCATAACTCAGCCAAATGAAGCGATATCTTAAAAAGTCATACCTTTTTATACTCTGGACACTTAGGAGAATTAATCGCAATCAAAATCTGAAATTCTCAAAATTGAACCCATTTTGTCAAATTTGGATGAAAGAGATATGTGGTCGACAGCTCAATATTTAAAATTCACAATTTTTCCCAACTTTGACTGATCATAACTCAGCCAAATGAAGCGATATCTTAAAAAGTCATACCTTTTTATACTCTGGACACTTAGGAGAATTAATCGCAATCAAAATCTGAAATTCTCAAAATTCAACCCATTTTGTCAAATTTGGATGAAAGAGATATGTGGTCGACAGCTCAATATTTAAAATTCACAATTTTCCCCAACTTTGACTGATCATAACTCAGCCAAATGAAGCGATATCTTAAAAAATCATACCTTTTTATACTCTGGACAATTAGGAGAATTAATCGCAATCAAAATCTGAAATTCTCAAAATTGAACCCATTTTGTCAATTTTGGATGAAAGAGATATGTGGTCCACAGGTCCATATTTAAAATTCACAATTTTCCCCAACTTTGACTGATCATAACTCAGCCAAATGAAGCGATATCTTAAAAAGTCATACCTTTTTATACTCTGGACACTTAGGAGAATTAATCGCAATCAAAATCTGAAATTCTCAAAATTGAACCCATTTTGTCAAATTTGGATGAAAGAGATATGTGGTCGACAGCTCAATATTTAAAATTCACAATTTTCCCCAACTTTGACTGATCATAACTCAGCCAAATGAAGCGATATCTTAAAAAGTCATACCTTTTTATACTCTGGACACTTAGGAGAATTAATCGCAATCAAAATCTGAAATTCTCAAAATTGAACCCATTTTGTCAAATTTGGATGAAAGAGATATGTGGTCGACAGCTCAATATTTAAAATTCACAATTTTCCCCAACTTTGACTGATCATAACTCAGCCAAATGAAGCGATATCTTAAAAAGTCATACCTTTTTATACTCTGGACACTTAGGAGAATTAATCGCAATCAAAATCTGAAATTCTCAAAATTTAACCCATTTTGTCAAATTTGGATGAAAGAGATATGTGGTCGACAGCTCAATATTTAAAATTCACAATTTTCCCCAACTTTGACTGATCATAACTCAGCCAAATGAAGCGATATCTTAAAAAGTCATACCTTTTTATACTCTGGACACTTAGGAGAATTAATCGCAATCAAAATCTGAAATTCTCAAAATTGAACCCATTTTGTCAAATTTGGATGAAAGAGATATGTGGTCGACAGCTCAATATTTAAAATTCACAATTTTCCCCAACTTTGACTGATCATAACTCAGCCAAATGAAGCGATATCTTAAAAAGTCATACCTTTTTATACTCTGGACACTTAGGAGAATTAATCGCAATCAAAATCTGAAATTCTCAAAATTGAACCCATTTTGTCAAATTTGGATGAAAGAGATATGTGGTCGACAGCTCAATATTTAAAATTCACAATTTTCCCCAACTTTGACTGATCATAACTCAGCCAAATGAAGCGATATCTTAAAAAGTCATACCTTTTTATACTCTGGACACTTAGGAGAATTAATCGCAATCAAAATCTGAAATTCTCAAAATTGAACCCATTTTGTCAAATTTGGATGAAAGAGATATGTGGTCGACAGCTCAATATTTAAAATTCACAATTTTCCCCAACTTTGACTGATCATAACTCAGCCAAATGAAGCGATATCTTAAAAAGTCATACCTTTTTATACTCTGGACACTTAGGAGAATTAATCGCAATCAAAATCTGAAATTCTCAAAATTGAACCCATTTTGTCAAATTTGGATGAAAGAGATATGTGGTCGACAGCTCAATATTTAAAATTCACAATTTTCCCCAACTTTGACTGATCATAACTCAGCCAAATGAAGCGATATCTTAAAAAGTCATACCTTTTTATACTCTGGACACTTAGGAGAATTAATCGCAATCAAAATCTGAAATTCTCAAAATTGAACCCATTTTGTCAAATTTGGATGAAAGAGATATGTGGTCGACAGCTCAATATTTAAAATTCACAATTTTCCCCAACTTTGACTGATCATAACTCAGCCAAATGAAGCGATATCTTAAAAAGTCATACCTTTTTATACTCTGGACACTTAGGAGAATTAATCGCAATCAAAATCTGAAATTCTCAAAATTGAACCCATTTTGTCAAATTTGGATGAAAGAGATATGTGGTCGACAGCTCAATATTTAAAATTCACAATTTTCCCCAACTTTGACTGATCATAACTCAGCCAAATGAAGCGATATCTTAAAAAGTCATACCTTTTTATACTCTGGACACTTAGGAGAATTAATCGCAATCAAAATCTGAAATTCTCAAAATTGAACCCATTTTGTCAAATTTGGATGAAAGAGATATGTGGTCGACAGCTCAATATTTAAAATTCACAATTTTCCCCAACTTTGACTGATCATAACTCAGCCAAATGAAGCGATATCTTAAAAAGTCATACCTTTTTATACTCTGGACACTTAGGAGAATTAATCGCAATCAAAATCTGAAATTCTCAAAATTGAACCCATTTTGTCAAATTTGGATGAAAGAGATATGTGGTCGACAGCTCAATATTTAAAATTCACAATTTTCCCCAACTTTGACTGATCATAACTCAGCCAAATGAAGCGATATCTTAAAAAGTCATACCTTTTTATACTCTGGACACTTAGGAGAATTAATCGCAATCAAAATCTGAAATTCTCAAAATTGAACCCATTTTGTCAAATTTGGATGAAAGAGATATGTGGTCGACAGCTCAATATTTAAAATTCACAATTTTCCCCAACTTTGACTGATCATAACTCAGCCAAATGAAGCGATATCTTAAAAAGTCATACCTTTTTATACTCTGGACACTTAGGAGAATTAATCGCAATCAAAATCTGAAATTCTCAAAATTGAACCCATTTTGTCAAATTTGGATGAAAGAGATATGTGGTCGACAGCTCAATATTTAAAATTCACAATTTTCCCCAACTTTGACTGATCATAACTCAGCCAAATGAAGCGATATCTTAAAAAGTCATACCTTTTTATACTCTGGACACTTAGGAGAATTAATCGCAATCAAAATCTGAAATTCTCAAAATTGAACCCATTTTGTCAAATTTGGATGAAAGAGATATGTGGTCGACAGCTCAATATTTAAAATTCACAATTTTCCCCAACTTTGACTGATCATAACTCAGCCAAATGAAGCGATATCTTAAAAAGTCATACCTTTTTATACTCTGGACACTTAGGAGAATTAATCGCAATCAAAATCTGAAATTCTCAAAATTTAACCCATTTTGTCAAATTTGGATGAAAGAGATATGTGGTCGACAGCTCAATATTTAAAATTCACAATTTTCCCCAACTTTGACTGATCATAACTCAGCCAAATGAAGCGATATCTTAAAAAGTCATACCTTTTTATACTCTGGACACTTAGGAGAATTAATCGCAATCAAAATCTGAAATTCTCAAAATTGAACCCATTTTGTCAAATTTGGATGAAAGAGATATGTGGTCGACAGCTCAATATTTAAAATTCACAATTTTCCCCAACTTTGACTGATCATAACTCAGCCAAATGAAGCGATATCTTAAAAAAGTCATACCTTTTTATACTCTGGACACTTAGGAGAATTAATCGCAATCAAAATCTGAAATTCTCAAAATTGAACCCATTTTGTCAAATTTGGATGAAAGAGATATGTGGTCGACAGCTCAATATTTAAAATTCACAATTTTCCCCAACTTTGACTGATCATAACTCAGCCAAATGAAGCGATATCTTAAAAAGTCATACCTTTTTATACTCTGGACACTTAGGAGAATTAATCGCAATCAAAATCTGAAATTCTCAAAATTTAACCCATTTTGTCAAATTTGGATGAAAGAGATATGTGGTCGACAGCTCAATATTTAAAATTCACAATTTTCCCCAACTTTGACTGATCATAACTCAGCCAAATGAAGCGATATCTTAAAAAGTCATACCTTTTTATACTCTGGACACTTAGGAGAATTAATCGCAATCAAAATCTGAAATTCTCAAAATTGAACCCATTTTGTCAAATTTGGATGAAAGAGATATGTGGTCGACAGCTCAATATTTAAAATTCACAATTTTCCCCAACTTTGACTGATCATAACTCAGCCAAATGAAGCGATATCTTAAAAAGTCATACCTTTTTATACTCTGGACACTTAGGAGAATTAATCGCAATCAAAATCTGAAATTCTCAAAATTGAACCCATTTTGTCAAATTTGGATGAAAGAGATATGTGGTCGACAGCTCAATATTTAAAATTCACAATTTTCCCCAACTTTGACTGATCATAACTCAGCCAAATGAAGCGATATCTTAAAAAGTCATACCTTTTTATACTCTGGACACTTAGGAGAATTAATCGCAATCAAAATCTGAAATTCTCAAAATTTAACCCATTTTGTCAAATTTGGATGAAAGAGATATGTGGTCGACAGCTCAATATTTAAAATTCACAATTTTCCCCAACTTTGACTGATCATAACTCAGCCAAATGAAGCGATATCTTAAAAAGTCATACCTTTTTATACTCTGGACACTTAGGAGAATTAATCGCAATCAAAATCTGAAATTCTCAAAATTGAACCCATTTTGTCAAATTTGGATGAAAGAGATATGTGGTCGACAGCTCAATATTTAAAATTCACAATTTTCCCCAACTTTGACTGATCATAACTCAGCCAAATGAAGCGATATCTTAAAAAGTCATACCTTTTTATACTCTGGACACTTAGGAGAATTAATCGCAATCAAAATCTGAAATTCTCAAAATTGAACCCATTTTGTCAAATTTGGATGAAAGAGATATGTGGTCGACAGCTCAATATTTAAAATTCACAATTTTCCCCAACTTTGACTGATCATAACTCAGCCAAATGAAGCGATATCTTAAAAAGTCATACCTTTTTATACTCTGGACACTTAGGAGAATTAATCGCAATCAAAATCTGAAATTCTCAAAATTGAACCCATTTTGTCAAATTTGGATGAAAGAGATATGTGGTCGACAGCTCAATATTTAAAATTCACAATTTTCCCCAACTTTGACTGATCATAACTCAGCCAAATGAAGCGATATCTTAAAAAGTCATACCTTTTTATACTCTGGACACTTAGGAGAATTAATCGCAATCAAAATCTGAAATTCTCAAAATTGAACCCATTTTGTCAAATTTGGATGAAAGAGATATGTGGTCGACAGCTCAATATTTAAAATTCACAATTTTCCCCAACTTTGACTGATCATAACTCAGCCAAATGAAGCGATATCTTAAAAAGTCATACCTTTTTATACTCTGGACACTTAGGAGAATTAATCGCAATCAAAATCTGAAATTCTCAAAATTTAACCCATTTTGTCAAATTTGGATGAAAGAGATATGTGGTCGACAGCTCAATATTTAAAATTCACAATTTTCCCCAACTTTGACTGATCATAACTCAGCCAAATGAAGCGATATCTTAAAAAGTCATACCTTTTTTATACTCTGGACACTTAGGAGAATTAATCGCAATCAAAATCTGAAATTCTCAAAATTGAACCCATTTTGTCAAATTTGGATGAAAGAGATATGTGGTCGACAGCTCAATATTTAAAATTCACAATTTTCCCCAACTTTGACTGATCATAACTCAGCCAAATGAAGCGATATCTTAAAAAGTCATACCTTTTTATACTCTGGACACTTAGGAGAATTAATCGCAATCAAAATCTGAAATTCTCAAAATTGAACACAGTTTGTCAAATTTGGATGAAAGAGATATGTGGTCGACAGCTCAATATTTAAAATTCACAATTTTCCCCAACTTTGACTGATCATAACTCAGCCAAATGAAGCGATATCTTAAAAAGTCATACCTTTTTATACTCTGGACACTTAGGAGAATTAATCGCAATCAAAATCTGAAATTCTCAAAATTGAACCCATTTTGTCAAATTTGGATGAAAGAGATATGTGGTCGACAGCTCAATATTTAAAATTCACAATTTTCCCCAACTTTGACTGATCATAACTCAGCCAAATGAAGCGATATCTTAAAAAAGTCATACCTTTTTATACTCTGGACACTTAGGAGAATTAATCGCAATCAAAATCTGAAATTCTCAAAATTGAACCCATTTTGTCAAATTTGGATGAAAGAGATATGTGGTCGACAGCTCAATATTTAAAATTCACAATTTTCCCCAAATTTGACTGATCATAACTCAGCCAAATGAAGCGATATCTTAAAAAGTCATACCTTTTTATACTCTGGACACTTAGGAGAATTAATCGCAATCAAAATCTGAAATTCTCAAAATTGAACACATTTTGTCA
>JAEIGM010000258.1:0-48291 GCA_018903735.1 Drosophila cardini
AGTTCTTGAGTGTGTGTGTGTGTGCCACTCGATTTACGTCTGTGTGTAAGACATCGCGAACGTTCGATATTCTGCGAACGGGTAGTTTGTGACGTAGGTAGTTCTCTTTAAACCGCGCGTGATTTTTGTGCGCGTTTGATGAACAAAAGAATCGCGTTCGTCGCTGTTTGAACTGAAAACCGCGCGCGATTTTTTCCTTTCCGTTACGTTAATTGGAGTAAGTCTTAAATATTGTCCGATTTTGTCCGATTTTAATTTTATAAAATAATATACTTTTCTATTTTATTATTAGAAGACTAATTATATTAATATTTAATAAATATTAATTTAATTTTTCAAATAAATAATAATATTTTTATTTTATTTAATAATTTTTCTTTTTTTATAAAAAATCCAATTTTTTATATAAATTTGTAACACATAACATTTTTTTAGATTTTTATAAATTTTAATTTATATCTTTAGAGTATTTTATATATTTAATTTAATAATTTTAAAATGCCCCGAAGAAGGCAATTGTCTGCTGCAGCACGTTCTCAAAGGCGTAGGGAAAGAAATAGGATAAATAGAAGACGCAGAGTATGCAAATAGAGAGCGGAGTTAAATTCCCAATCTCAAAGAATCCGTAGGGCAGTGAGTGAAAATAGATTAGTAGAACAGATTGGGAATTCCAGCAGCGATCACTCCGTAGGAGAAGTGCGCGTTTGAGATTAACAGAACAGGCAGCCAATACGTCGCGCAGAACAATTAGGAGACAGGATCCACAAGTTAGGCAGAGCGAGAGGGCTTCAGATGCCCTTAGCAGACGAAGTCGTAGGGAAATTTCTGAAGAAAGGGATCGCGAACAGGCAGCCAATACGTCGCGCAGAACAATTGGGAGACAGGATCCACAAGTTAGGCAGAGCGAGAGGGGCTTCAGATGCCCTAAGCAGACGAAGTCGTAGGGAAATTTCTGAAGAAAGGGATCGCGAACAGGCAGCCAATACTTCGCGTAGGGCAATAAGGAGACAGGATCCACAAGTAAGGCAGAGTGAGAGGGCTTCAGATGCCCTAAGCAGACGAAGTCGTAGGGAAATTTCTGAAGAAAGGGATCGCGAACAGGCAGCCAATACTTCGCGTAGGACAATAAGGAGACAGGATCCACAAGTTAGGCAGAGCGAGAGGGCTTCCAGATGCCCTAAGCAGACGAAGTCGTAGGGAAATTTCTGAAGAAAGGGATCGCGAACAGGCAGCCAATACTTCGCGTAGGACAATAAGGAGACAGGATCCACAAGTTAGGCAGAGCGAGAGGGCTTCAGATGCCCTTAGCAGACGAATTCGTAGGGAAAATTCTCAAGAAAGGTATCGCGAACAGGCAGCTGACACTTCCCGTAGAACAATTAGGAGACGGGATCCACAGATTAGGCAAAGAGAGCAAGCAGTAGACACTTTGCGAAGATCGCAGAGAAGACAGGATATTTTAGTTAGACGGATAGAGCAAGTGCGCAATAGTCAGGCGCACTTTGAGAGAAGGCAAAATGTAGAAATTAGAATATTAGAAAGAGAAGTAGATAGAATAGCTAGGTCACAGAGTCGAAATGATCCTGTTCGTAGGTTAGTTGAGAGAGCTCGAAATACAGCTCAAAGAAGAAGTGCTCGTATAAGAGCACGCCAGATAGCAGTAGATTCAGTCAGAAATTTAAGCCAAAGAGTAAGTCAGTATAGGAGCATTTCAGAGAATAGGGCAGCAGAAAATGAGCGTAATGCTGCCCGAAATGAGCAGGCACGAGCGAATGCCATTGAGGAACAGGCACGACCCATTAGGAATAGCTTACAAAGTTTAATAGCCACTTACAACAAATCAATTAAACAGGGCCCTGACCATGTTTGCATTTGTTGTAAAGGTTTGTGGTTTCCTCACCAGATAGACAGGATAAGTAGGGAATATATTTTAGAAAATAATGAATTTAGCTCAGACATTCTGTTTTTGTCCGATCAATTTCCTCCTGTGAACGGCAAGCATTCGTTTTGTAAATCTTGTAGCCGTTCAATTAAGGATGGAAGAAAACCTAATAATTCCATTACTAATGGCTTAGATTTCCCACCACTTCCAGAATGTCTGAAGGATTTATATAGCTTAGAAGAAAGATTAGTTTCTCCGCGGCTACCGTTCATGATCATAAAGTCTTTAGATTATGATCGTCAAAATAGCATAAAAGGAGCTGTAGTAAATGTGCCGATTCCAGTTGCGAATGTCGTAACTTCCCTTCCAAGGGCCTTTAGTGACGCAGAGGTTATTCAGCTCCACCTCAAACGCCGATTAGAATATCGTCACAGTTTTATGGTGGAAACTATATCTCCATCTCGTGTTGTTGATGCAATTAGGCATTTAGTAGGCACTGAGCTTTACAGAAAGCATGAGATTAGCATTAATGAGGAATGGTTGGCTTCTCATACATCTGAAGTCGTTCCATTTATTGCATCAACAGAAGATATAGACTTAGTTAGAGAAATGGGTGATAGAGCTGCAAACCCAAATGTAGAAGAGAACGCTCCAGTAGAAGAGCAAGATCTAAATCCTGGAGGTGAGGAAACGCTAATGGACAATGTTCCAGTAGAGAACTTAGATGGTAGTAGGTTAGCTATAGCCCCTGGGGAAGGACAACGGCCTCTGGACATGATAACTGATTGTGATTCAGAGGAGTTGTCTTTTCCCAAGATTTATGCAGGAGTCAAGCGAAATTGTGTAGAAAGCTACACAAAAATTATTAGATCAGAGCTTAGGAATTACGATAGAAGGGCTTGTAGGGTAGATAAGCTTTTTTATAATCTTAGAAAAATGCAGCTGATAAATATGCGGAATAATTATTCCATTTGCTTGAGAAAGCACAGCGCTTCCCGCGGCGTAACAGTTAGGACAGCCCTTAACGATGAGGAAATAGATAGATTAATTCAGTTTGATGAGGGTTTTAAAATTTTAAAAGGCATTCGCTCGTCTCCTGCTCATTGGGAAGCAGAGAAGAAGAAGGTTATGGCCATGATTCGGCAATTTGGCATACCTTCTTTCTTCATAACGCTTTCTGCTGCAGAAAGCAAGTGGTTAGAACTGATAGTTATTTTGAAGAAAACAGTTAGGAAGGAAGTTCTAACCGAAGAAGAGGCAGCTAGATTAGAAAGGTCTGAAGTTGTAGAACTTATTAGATCAGACCCAGTTACTTGTGCTAGGTATTTTGATTATAGGTATAGACAGCTCTTAAAAGTTATGAAAAAGGATGGAGGCATTTTCGGCCGACATTCTGTGTACAAGTATTATTGGCGAGTAGAGTTCCAACATCGGGGTTCACCACACATTCATGGAATGTTTTGGTTGAAAGATGCCCCTTTGTTTGATGCTAGCAATTCTTCCTCTTGTCCGCCTGTTGTTGAGTTTGTTGATCGGTTTATTACGACGGAAAAAAAATCCAACAAACGATGAATTGACACCTTTCGTATTATACCAAACGCATAAGCATACTCCGTCATGCCAGCGTAGCATTAGAAACAGGCAAATCTGTCGTTTTGGTATACCATATCCTCCTTTGCCTAGAACAGAAATTCTCTTTCCTCTTCCAGAAGATTGTCCGAATAAGTCAATTCATCAAAACAACTTCGAGAAAATTAACAATTTCTTGAGTTCTCCAGTAGATAGTGAAATAAGGGAATCTCTTAATGATTTCAATAATTTTCTCTCGCAACCTCAAATTGGTCTTAGCTTTGAGGATTATATACTTGCAATTAGATCTAGTTTAAACAGACCAAAAATATTTTTAAAGAGAAGCTTCGACGCCATTATGGTGAATGCGTACAACACGCACATTTTGTCAATGCAGAGAGCCAACATAGATATTCAGTTTATATTAGATCCATATGCGTGCTGCAGTTATGTTATCAATTACATTAATAAGTCGCAAAGAGGTATGTCCAAGCTTATGCGAGAAGCTGTAGAAGAAGCGCGATCAGGAAATTTTAGTATTAGGCAGAAACTGCAGCACATAGGGCATAAATTCATAAATGGCTCAGAAATATCTGCACAGGAGGCAGCTTATTGCTGTTTAGGGATGTCGTTGTCAGAGAGCAGCAATGCAGAAGTCTTCATAAACACTGGATTGCCTGACAAACGAGTTCAAATGCTCAAGTCTAGGGCACAACTCAGAAGTTTGCCTGAAGACTCAGAGGACATTTTCGAAGTAGGCCTATTAGATCATTACGTTCACCGCCCAGATGATCTAAATAGTTTATGCTTAGCAGATTTTGCGGCATATTATACATTCAGTAGAACTGCAGGTAGGAATCGCCAAGAATCACAGGATGAGGTCGAAAATGCAGGATTCGGAACAACCGAAGTTTATCCTCTTCGCAATGGTAGCGGATTTATTAGAGAAAGGCGTAGTCCACGGATAATACGTTATAGGAGATATAACGTTAACCAAGATAGGGAGAACTATTTTAGGGAATTAGTAATGCTGTATTATCCGTGGAGAAATGAGCAAGATGAGCTTATTAGGAGAAATTGCGAAGAGGTTTGCAATCAGAATAAGGAGCTTATTGAGGCAAATCGTAGGAAATTTAACGTTTTAAATGATAGTGAGTTAGAAGATGCTCTCAGTAGAGTATTAGATGAGAATCAGGAAGAAGAGTTAGGTAATTCAGATGAGCAGGAGAATGTAGATAATAGGTTTAGAGCATTAGGTGTAGCTGAAATAGATCCTCAACTCAACGTTTTAAATATAGGAAATGTCGAGAATGCAGATGGGCCAAACAGCAACACTGTTCAGTTTGTTAAGTTGCCTGTTTTAATGACATCGTCATGTTTAGAGGAAATTGTATCGTCCCTAAACTTAAAACAGAAAACTTACCTGAACCATGTTTTGCATAATTTTAAAATAGGCAAAAAGTTTTATGAATTTGTAGGTGGTGGAGCAGGTGTCGGCAAAAGCCGACTAATTTCGGTAATATATCAAGCCCTTACAACTAGGTTTAATAATAGAAGAGGCTCAAATCCTGACTCTATTAAAGTTCTTTTGTCCGCTCCAACAGGGAAGGCTGCATTCGGAATAGGAGGTTGTACACTCCATTCAATGTTCAGTCTTCCTATTAATCAGTCTGATCGAATTGGGACCTTATCCGCAGACTTAGTTAATACGCTACATTCGAGATTGATTGATCTCAAATTACTCATTATTGACGAGATTTCAATGGTAGGAGCCAAAATGTTTGGCTTTATTAACCTGAGGCTACAGCAAATTTTCAAAAGTAATCACTTTTTTGGAGGAATACCTGTCATCGTGTTCGGCGATCTCAGACAACTGAGGCCTGTGGGCGACAAGTGGATATTTCAGCAACCCTCTAGCCAAGCCTACAGTGAATTACATGGCACACTGTGGGAAAACAATCAAATTAGGTTTGAATTTTTCGAGTTGACGGAAATAATGCGTCAACGAGATGACCAACCATTTGCTGTAGCCCTTAATAATATGGCATCCGCTCATATGACGACCTCAGACATTGAGCTCATTAGATCAAGAGTTGTAAGGGAAGATATAATACCAGAAGATGCTATTCATCTTTTCCACTCCAACGCCGACACAAATTCATATAACGTTTTAAAACTGAATCGAATTGCGACCACTCAATATTGTTCAAATGCTGAGGATTTTATAAAGGGTAGTAATTTAGGTGAGGCAAACAAGGCCCGCATTCTTGAATCCGTTAAAGGATTCAAAACTTCAGAAACCCAGGGTTTGTGTAGTTCTCTCATTTTAAAGACGACAGCAAAATACATGATGACTGTTAATATAGATACTTCAGATGGCTTAGTTAATGGAGCAACAGGAATACTTAGACAGATAGATTTAGATTCAAACAGTCATCCTATTCTTCTATGGGTAGATTTCATTGAAGAAAGAGTAGGAAAAGAATTACGTTTAAAGTATAGAAATCTACCCAATCCATTGTGGACCCCAGTAGAAAAAACTGTTAGAAGTTTTCAGTATAGGAAAAATGAAAATGTTACTATAGATCGCAAACAGTTTCCGATCGTACCTGCTGAAGGTATAACTATCCATAAAAGCCAGGGTGCAACCTTTAATAAGGTGGTGGTCCACGTATCCGATGGCTTAGATAGAGCAGCTTTATATGTTGGCTGTAGTAGAGCGACAAGTGCAGCTGGACTGTTTATAGTAGGCAATTTCAACCCTCCGAGGCCCCTCCAAGGTCGAAATGTTGTTCAGGAAGAGTTAGAAAAATTACGCTCCATTAAGTTACTTAGTACGCATTTCGACTACTTAGTTAACAGTTCCAATTTCGAAATTATATTCCATAATGTCCAAAGTCTGCACTGTCATCTTAAAAGTGTTCAGAGTGACAAGCTAATGCTCCATGCATCTATGCTTTGTTTTGTTGAAGGCTCGACCTTCCCAAATGAGACTTATGAAGTCTCAGGATATAGGATTGCTGTACGTTTAGACTGTTTAGAAGAAGGTAGGACTCGATCACAAAGAGGCATTCTTGTTTTCGTCAGGAACGAACTTTTTGAGAATGTTAGTCTTTGTTCCACAGGTCGCAATATTGATGGTTCGCACGTATTCGAGTATGCAGTTTTAAAGTTTAAGTCTATAGGTATTTTGATAGTTTACAAAAGCCCCCATTACTCGTTACCTAAATTTAGAAGTGAGTTTGAGGATTTATTTGTAGAATATGGAGAAATTTTAGGTAGTGAAGTAGTAATATTAGGAGATTTTAATTTATGTCTAAGCGCTCTCACTCAGGCTAGGGAAACATATGAAAGCTTAGTTAGGAAGGGATTTAGATCCCTTTTAGATTTGAAAATGTCCACAACACGTGACGATACACACATCGACTGGGCATTTTCAAATGTGTCGCTTGGCCAAGCCAGCGCAAAAACCTTTGAGACAGTGCACAGTATTCACGACGCGATTTCGGTAAGCATTTTAGGGCTATAAGTTGATAGGTCGGGAATTTTTTTTTTTTTTTTTTCCGCGCGGGGAACATGGAAATTTGTAATTTTTCTAAAAATTACTAATTTCAAGTCGACTCGAAGATCTATTACAAAGATCTAATTGCATCGCAATGACCTCCACGTGGTGTTCCCTGGATACCGATTTAAGTTTGAATAATCGGAAACTAACTCGAGCGGCGAACTGTAGAAGTAATCGGGCGTGTTCGATTATACTTTGTTGTTTTTTAATACCCGGATACCGATTTTAAAAATTTCATAATACAATCGGGAATAAAATGCATGCAGAGAGTATTATACGGTCGGGCGAGCTCGACTGTACTTTTCTTTCTTGTTTTTGGGTGGCACTTTTTAATTTCTGTGCTGTTTGTTTGATTTTTAGCTTTTACAGCTGACAGTTTTCTGACGTGACGTGACACCAGTGTGCCCACCATCACCACTGCCCCTCCCCAACCAGCCCCTTAACTACCCTGTAAGCCATACAGAGAGGGGTTCGGTTTGTGATATAACAAATGTTACACCGCTTTATTTGACTTCCGAAGGGGGGGGGGGACAGCTGCGATTCCAGTTGCTAATGATGAGACAGTTGCACTTTGATGTTTTCCCCACCCCCAACATGCTCCTTTCACCCCACCCCATACACTGTTCCATAAAAAAGAAACTCCTTTTTTTTTGCAATAAATTTTTATTTATTTTTATTTGTTTTTTTGCTTCATTTTCGTTTTTTACTTTATATATGTATATACACATACATATATATATGAGTAATTGTTTATTTTGCTTTAATTTGTCTGTTTGTTTTTATTTTTTTTTTTTATATATATATATATCTTTATTTTTATATTTTGTATACATAAAACATTTGTTCATTTCGCTTAATTACTGACCAAAAATATCGACAGCTAAAAATGTAGCAATTTTTAATGCAATTCACGTTGCTTAATTGCTCAAAAAAGGCGCACGAAAAGAACACCAAAAAAAGAGGAGAAAAAAAAAGAAAATTGAAAAACAATAAACATTTTAAGGAAAATTAAGTAATGCCTTTTATTTATAAATATATATATATTTTTATTTCTTTTTTTATTCAGATATGAAATACATACGTTCATATATATCAAAATATAGCTACGACGACGGTTCTATTTTATCAATTAGACAAAAAAAAAAAAGAACATTATGTATATATATATACTATATATGTTTATAGACTATATACTCTATATATGTTAATGGCGTACTACAGCTAGGATAAATGTATATTAATTACCGTTATACACTTAGAAGTACACTTAGCACAATTGAACTTATGAGTTTTTTTGTAATTTATTAAATTCTCTCAATACTCCTGCAGTTGGTGTTTGTCATATCTACACTCCGGGGTATCAGAATAGAAGTGATAAATTTATTTATTTTTTTTTTGGAGTTGGTTTAAGATTTTTCTAAGTACTTTATTTGGACAGCAATTTTTAAAGAAATGATAGTGTATATCTCTGCAAGAGTATTTAAACATCGGCGTGCCGAAATAAAAAAAAATTTATTTTTTTTTTCATTGAAAATCGTTGTATTTTGTCTGTTTTTTACTTTGCTGAGCGTGTGGGCGTGTCATAAGTTAAGGCGACTGTTTTAAGGATTTTGAGTATTTAGCTATAACATATTTCGTTTTTTATTGGCCTACACTCTAAAAAAAACTCTTAAGCTATGACAAAAAAAAAAGGAAGAAGAACTTTCTTCGACTTAAATACTATCAGGTACTTTGGCATAATTTTCTTAAGCAACTAAGCATATTAAATTAATTTTATTTAATTTATTTTTAGTTTCTTAAATTTTATAATTTTTTTGTGAATTTTACGCGCCTTTTGCTGCCTACTTTTCAGCTGGTTAGAAAGCAATCCATTGATATAGAAAGTTAGTTAATAGATCGATATATAGATGGATATGTTACTCTAAAGGTAAGATATGCTCAGCTGGAAAAGTGGGAAAATGTTGGGGAAAATTCAAGCACAAAGCGAACATTCAGGCTACGCAAAATTTTTTTTTTTTTGTATTTTTTTTTATACTCTCTGCAAGAGAGAGTATATTGGGTTTGTGAAAAGTATGTAACAGGCAGAAGGAGGCGTGGCAGACCCCATAAAGTATATATATTCTTGATCAGCATCACAAGCCGAGTCGATATAGCCATGTCCGTCTGTCCGTCTGTCTCTGTGTCCGTCTGTCCGTCTGTCCGTCTGTCCGTCTGTCCGTCCGTATGAACAAACAGATTTCAGAGATGGTAACAGCTACAAGTTTGAATTTGGTCTCTATCGACTCGATATTAAGTCAGTCAATACAAGAATCTTTTTTTTTTTTTTCCACGCCCCATTCGCCCACAATGAGCAAAAAACTGAACACCTCGAAAAAAAATTTATGTTTTCAGCGAATAGCTCAGTAACTATGGCACTTAGGAACACCAATTTTGGTATGTAGGTTCCTTGAGACGGCATAAATGCATCGTTATTAAAAATTTTGGGCTGCCACGCCCCCTTTTCCCACAAGAAGCAACAAATTTTCAAACTTTAATGTCGATTTTAAGGCATATGTTCTTATCGTACAGTATTGTAATTTCAAATTCATTTGGAGACTAAGAATATCAAACTATCCTGAAAGTTGCACATAAATCGGACAATAAACAAAAGAGCTAGACGTGTATCAAACTTTATAATTTAACGCAATGTCAATGCATGGGTGCAAGCGAGACAGAAACATTCAAAACATGTGAGCGAACGTTTACGCTGCTTGCGCGGCGACAGCGCTGCCCGTATGTGGGCATACGCACATGTACGTACATACACGTGCACGTACGTACATGCGTACATGTGTGTACATATGTATGTAATACATAGTATGTACATATCCCCATCTGTTTGTATGTATGCATACATTTATACATATGTATTCATATATAAATGTATACATGTCAAGTTATTGCAGCGTTAACACCTTCGCCCTTTGCTTTACCTAATTCTCTTACATGCCAAAACATTTAATAAAGTTCAAAACTACAAAAGTGAAAATGCTCAATTTTATTGTTCTCTATTCTTGCCTATTTGTTTTGGCTACTTCTAATTTGAAGAATACAGACAAATCATATTGCACAGCTGTTTAGCAACCAGATCAAAACAACAACATTGGCGAAGAAGACAAAAACAATTAAAAGAGAAATATTCTCATTTCGCTCTCTCTCGTTTTTGTTGTTTTTGTTCTATTGCTTCTTTGCATTGCATTGTCACTCACACACATGCAAACACATGCAGGATTGAGAGAGACAAGTAGTTAGAAGTACCGAAAAAAGTCGTTACTTTTGGCGGCCGATAGAAATTAAGCAAAACAGACAACGATATCAGTGATATTAGAAAAATGTCAATGCATGTGTGCAAGCGAGACAGAAACATATAAACACATGAACGAACGTTTACGCTACTTGTGTCGCGGTAGCACTGCCAGCATGTATGCATACACAAATGAACATACATACGTATGTACATATGCCCATAAATATACAATTTATATAGATATATATATATATATATATATATATATATATATATATATATATATATATATAAATATAATATATATATATAAATATAAATAAATATATATATATATATATATAAATATATATGTACATATATGCATGTCAAGTAATTGCGATTATGAACTTCGCCCTTTAATTCACCTAATGATTTTACATGCCTAAACTTTAAATAAAGTTCAAAAGCAAAATTAACGAAATTTGCTTTATTCTGATATTGCCTCTTTGTTTTGGCTACTTCTAATTTGAAGAATAACAACAAATCATATTGCACAGCTGATTATCAACCTGATCAAAACAATAACATTGGCGAAGAAGACAAAAACAATAAAAAGAGAAATATATTGTCACTTCGCTCTCTCTCGTTTTTGTTGTTTTTGTTCTATTGCTTCTTTGCATTGCATTGTCACTCACACACATGCAAACACATGCAGGATTGAGAGAGACAAGTAGTTAGGAGTTGCGAAAAAGTCGTTACTTTTGGCGGTCGCTGAGCAAAACAGACAACGCTTAGCATCAGTGCTGCCAGTTAAGATATTTAGTTGCTAGATCTAGCAGTCAGCTAATAAAAGTCAACTTGATGAACTAAACAGCATTATAACTTTTCTTTAATTGTTTACGATAATGAAAATATTGAAAATATATTCCATTTTAATGTGATTAATTTTGATTTGTTCTATCTAAATGTTACTGAATTTTTGTTGCTTTTAAATTAAGTATTTTTTATTTAAATTTGTTTTTCTTTAAATTTAAATTATTATAAAACTATTAATGATTACACATTTTTTTAAGCAATTTTCGAATAATTTATTTAATTTTAGCATTTTTTTTATTTGTTAAAAATCTAGCTATATTTATTTTGTTTTGGTGATTCTGGCAGCACTGATTTAGCGTGCGTTAAAAGTAACGACTTTTACCGCTAATCCTTCTAGCCTGTCTCTCTCACTCCTAGACTCGCACTCTGCTTGTCTCATTTCTTGAGAGAGAAATCCTCTCCCATCTGGGTAATTTTGGCCTTGCTTTGCTTTAATTCGTTGCGAACGTTTCGATTGAGCGGGTGTAATCGTCCATCGATATCAATTTTGTCGTCGATTACGATATTAAAATTAAACAAAACGTGATTTTAATTGCGAATATAACAAAACAAAACTTAATTTTAATTGCGGTTAGTTTAGTTAATATTAATATATCGCTTAAATAATTAATAAATTATTAATATTAAGTGCGTTAGTTCTTGAGTGTGTGTGTGTGTGCCACTCGATTTACGTCTGTGTGTAAGACATCGCGAACGTTCGATATTCTGCGAACGGGTAGTTTGTGACGTAGGTAGTTCTCTTTAAGAAACCGCGCGTGATTTTTTGTGCGCGTTTGATGAACAAAAGAATCGCGTTCGTCGCTGTTTGAACTGAAAACCGCGCGCGATTTTTTCCTTCCGTTACGTTAATTGGAGTAAGTCTTAAATATTGTCCGATTTTGTCCGATTTTAATTTTATAAAATAATATACTTTTCTATTTTATTATTAGAAGACTAATTATATTAATATTTAATAAATATTAATTTAATTTTTCAAATAAATAATAATATTTTTATTTATTTAATAATTTTTCTTTTTTATAAAAAATCCAATTTTTATATAAATTTGTAACACATAACATTTTTTTAGATTTTTATAAATTTTAATTTATATCTTTAGAGTATTTTATATATTTAATTTAATAATTTTAAAATGCCCCGAAGAAGGCAATTGTCTGCTGCAGCACGTTCTCAAAGGCGTAGGGAAAGAAATAGGATAAATAGAGAAGACGCAGAGTATGCAAATAGAGAGCGAGAGTTAAATTCCCAATCTCAAAGAATCCGTAGGGCAGTGAGTGAAAATAGATTAGTAGAACAGATTGGGAATTCACAGCAGCGATCACTCCGTAGGAGAAGTGCGCGTTTGAGATTAACAGAACAGGCAGCCAATACGTCGCGCAGAACAATTAGGAGACAGGATCCACAAGTTAGGCAGAGCGAGAGGGCTTCAGATGCCCTTAGCAGACGAAGTCGTAGGGAAATTTCTGAAGAAAGGGATCGCGAACAGGCAGCCAATACGTCGCGCAGAACAATTAGGAGACAGGATCCACAAGTTAGGCAGAGCGAGAGGGCTTCAGATGCCCTAAGCAGACGAAGTCGTAGGGAAATTTCTGAAGAAAGGGATCGCGAACAGGCAGCCAATACTTCGCGTAGGGCAATAAGGAGACAGGATCCACAAGTAAGGCAGAGTGAGAGGGCTTCAGATGCCCTAAGCAGACGAAGTCGTAGGGAAATTTCTGAAGAAAGGGATCGCGAACAGGCAGCCAATACTTCGCGTAGGGCAATAAGGAGACAGGATCCACAAGTAAGGCAGAGTGAGAGGGCTTCAGATGCCCTAAGCAGACGAAGTCGTAGGGAAATTTCTGAAGAAAGGGATCGCGAACAGGCAGCCAATACTTCGCGTAGGACAATAAGGAGACAGGATCCACAAGTTAGGCAGAGCGAGAGGGCTTCAGATGCCCTTAGCAGACGAATTCGTAGGGAAAATTCTCAAGAAAGGTATCGCGAACAGGCAGCTGACACTTCCCGTAGAACAATTAGGAGACGGGATCCACAGATTAGGCAAAGAGAGCAAGCAGTAGACACTTTGCGAAGATCGCAGAGAAGACAGGATATTTTAGTTAGACGGATAGAGCAAGTGCGCAATAGTCAGGCGCACTTTGAGAGAAGGCAAAATGTAGAAATTAGAATATTAGAAAGAGAAGTAGATAGAATAGCTAGGTCACAGAGTCGAAATGATCCTGTTCGTAGGTTAGTTGAGAGAGCTCGAAATACAGCTCAAAGAAGAAGTGCTCGTATAAGAGCACGCCAGATAGCAGTAGATTCAGTCAGAAATTTAAGCCAAAGAGTAAGTCAGTATAGGAGCATTTCAGAGAATAGGGCAGCAGAAAATGAGCGTAATGCTGCCCGAAATGAGCAGGCACGAGCGAATGCCATTGAGGAACAGGCACGACCCATTAGGAATAGCTTACAAAGTTTAATAGCCACTTACAACAAATCAATTAAACAGGGCCCTGACCATGTTTGCATTTGTTGTAAAGGTTTGTGGTTTCCTCACCAGATAGACAGGATAAGTAGGGAATATATTTTAGAAAATAATGAATTTAGCTCAGACATTCTGTTTTTGTCCGATCAATTTCCTCCTGTGAACGGCAAGCATTCGTTTTGTAAATCTTGTAGCCGTTCAATTAAGGATGGAAGAAAACCTAATAATTCCATTACTAATGGCTTAGATTTCCCACCACTTCCAGAATGTCTGAAGGATTTATATAGCTTAGAAGAAAGATTAGTTTCTCCGCGGCTACCGTTCATGATCATAAAGTCTTTAGATTATGATCGTCAAAATAGCATAAAAGGAGCTGTAGTAAATGTGCCGATTCCAGTTGCGAATGTCGTAACTTCCCTTCCAAGGGCCTTTAGTGACGCAGAGGTTATTCAGCTCCACCTCAAACGCCGATTAGAATATCGTCACAGTTTTATGGTGGAAACTATATCTCCATCTCGTGTTGTTGATGCAATTAGGCATTTAGTAGGCACTGAGCTTTACAGAAAGCATGAGATTAGCATTAATGAGGAATGGTTGGCTTCTCATACATCTGAAGTCGTTCCATTTATTGCATCAACAGAAGATATAGACTTAGTTAGAGAAATGGGTGATAGAGCTGCAAACCCAAATGTAGAAGAGAACGCTCCAGTAGAAGAGCAAGATCTAAATCCTGGAGGTGAGGAAACGCTAATGGACAATGTTCCAGTAGAGAACTTAGATGGTAGTAGGTTAGCTATAGCCCCTGGGGGAAGGACAACGGCCTCTGGACATGATAACTGATTGTGATTCAGAGGAGTTGTCTTTTCCCAAGATTTATGCAGGAGTCAAGCGAAATTGTGTAGAAAGCTACACAAAAATTATTAGATCAGAGCTTAGGAATTACGATAGAAGGGCTTGTAGGGTAGATAAGCTTTTTTTATAATCTTAGAAAAATGCAGCTGATAAATATGCGGAATAATTATTCCATTTGCTTGAGAAAGCACAGCGCTTCCCGCGGCGTAACAGTTAGGACAGCCCTTAACGATGAGGAAATAGATAGATTAATTCAGTTTGATGAGGGTTTTAAAATTTTAAAAGGCATTCGCTCGTCTCCTGCTCATTGGGAAGCAGAGAAGAAGAAGGTTATGGCCATGATTCGGCAATTTGGCATACCTTCTTTCTTCATAACGCTTTCTGCTGCAGAAAGCAAGTGGTTAGAACTGATAGTTATTTTGAAGAAAACAGTTAGGAAGGAAGTTCTAACCGAAGAAGAGGCAGCTAGATTAGAAAGGTCTGAAGTTGTAGAACTTATTAGATCAGACCCAGTTACTTGTGCTAGGTATTTTGATTATAGGTATAGACAGCTCTTAAAAGTTATGAAAAAGGATGGAGGCATTTTCGGCCGACATTCTGTGTACAAGTATTATTGGCGAGTAGAGTTCCAACATCGGGGTTCACCACACATTCATGGAATGTTTTGGTTGAAAAGATGCCCCTTTGTTTGATGCTAGCAATTCTTCCTCTTGTCCGCCTGTTGTTGAGTTTGTTGATCGGTTTATTACGACGGAAAAAAATCCAACAAACGATGAATTGACACCTTTCGTATTATACCAAACGCATAAGCATACTCCGTCATGCCAGCGTAGCATTAGAAACAGGCAAATCTGTCGTTTTGGTATACCATATCCTCCTTTGCCTAGAACAGAAATTCTCTTTCCTCTTCCAGAAGATTGTCCGAATAAGTCAATTCATCAAAACAACTTCGAGAAAATTAACAATTTCTTGAGTTCTCCAGTAGATAGTGAAATAAGGGAATCTCTTAATGATTTCAATAATTTTCTCTCGCAACCTCAAATTGGTCTTAGCTTTGAGGATTATATACTTGCAATTAGATCTAGTTTAAACAGACCAAAAATATTTTTAAAGAGAAGCTTCGACGCCATTATGGTGAATGCGTACAACACGCACATTTTGTCAATGCAGAGAGCCAACATAGATATTCAGTTTATATTAGATCCATATGCGTGCTGCAGTTATGTTATCAATTACATTAATAAGTCGCAAAGAGGTATGTCCAAGCTTATGCGAGAAGCTGTAGAAGAAGCGCGATCAGGAAATTTTAGTATTAGGCAGAAACTGCAGCACATAGGGCATAAATTCATAAATGGCTCAGAAATATCTGCACAGGAGGCAGCTTATTGCTGTTTAGGGATGTCGTTGTCAGAGAGCAGCAATGCAGAAGTCTTCATAAACACTGGATTGCCTGACAAACGAGTTCAAATGCTCAAGTCTAGGGCACAACTCAGAAGTTTGCCTGAAGACTCAGAGGACATTTTCGAAGTAGGCCTATTAGATCATTACGTTCACCGCCCAGATGATCTAAATAGTTTATGCTTAGCAGATTTTGCGGCATATTATACATTCAGTAGAACTGCAGGTAGGAATCGCCAAGAATCACAGGATGAGGTCGAAAATGCAGGATTCGGAACAACCGAAGTTTATCCTCTTCGCAATGGTAGCGGATTTATTAGAGAAAGGCGTAGTCCACGGATAATACGTTATAGGAGATATAACGTTAACCAAGATAGGGAGAACTATTTTAGGGAATTAGTAATGCTGTATTATCCGTGGAGAAATGAGCAAGATGAGCTTATTAGGAGAAATTGCGAAGAGGTTTGCAATCAGAATAAGGAGCTTATTGAGGCAAATCGTAGGAAATTTAACGTTTTAAATGATAGTGAGTTAGAAGATGCTCTCAGTAGAGTATTAGATGAGAATCAGGAAGAAGAGTTAGGTAATTCAGATGAGCAGGAGAATGTAGATAATAGGTTTAGAGCATTAGGTGTAGCTGAAATAGATCCTCAACTCAACGTTTTAAATATAGGAAATGTCGAGAATGCAGATGGGCCAAACAGCAACACTGTTCAGTTTGTTAAGTTGCCTGTTTTAATGACATCGTCATGTTTAGAGGAAATTGTATCGTCCCTAAACTTAAAACAGAAAACTTACCTGAACCATGTTTTGCATAATTTTAAAATAGGCAAAAAGTTTTATGAATTTGTAGGTGGTGGAGCAGGTGTCGGCAAAAGCCGACTAATTTCGGTAATATATCAAGCCCTTACAACTAGGTTTAATAATAGAAGAGGCTCAAATCCTGACTCTATTAAAGTTCTTTTGTCCGCTCCAACAGGGAAGGCTGCATTCGGAATAGGAGGTTGTACACTCCATTCAATGTTCAGTCTTCCTATTAATCAGTCCGATCGAATTGGGACCTTATCCGCAGACTTAGTTAATACGCTACATTCGAGATTGATTGATCTCAAATTACTCATTATTGACGAGATTTCAATGGTAGGAGCCAAAATGTTTGGCTTTATTAACCTGAGGCTACAGCAAATTTTCAAAAGTAATCACTTTTTTGGAGGAATACCTGTCATCGTGTTCGGCGATCTCAGACAACTGAGGCCTGTGGGCGACAAGTGGATATTTCAGCAACCCTCTAGCCAAGCCTACAGTGAATTACATGGCACACTGTGGGAAAACAATCAAATTAGGTTTGAATTTTTCGAGTTGACGGAAATAATGCGTCAACGAGATGACCAACCATTTGCTGTAGCCCTTAATAATATGGCATCCGCTCATATGACGACCTCAGACATTGAGCTCATTAGATCAAGAGTTGTAAGGGAAGATATAATACCAGAAGATGCTATTCATCTTTTTCCACTCCAACGCCGACACAAATTCATATAACGTTTTAAAACTGAATCGAATTGCGACCACTCAATATTGTTCAAATGCTGAGGATTTTATAAAGGGTAGTAATTTAGGTGAGGCAAACAAGGCCCGCATTCTTGAATCCGTTAAAGGATTCAAAACTTCAGAAACCCAGGGTTTGTGTAGTTCTCTCATTTTAAAGACGACAGCAAAATACATGATGACTGTTAATATAGATACTTCAGATGGCTTAGTTAATGGAGCAACAGGAATACTTAGACAGATAGATTTAGATTCAAACAGTCATCCTATTCTTCTATGGGTAGATTTCATTGAAGAAAGAGTAGGAAAAGAATTACGTTTAAAGTATAGAAATCTACCCAATCCATTGTGGACCCCAGTAGAAAAAAACTGTTAGAAGTTTTCAGTATAGGAAAAATGAAAATGTTACTATAGATCGCAAACAGTTTCCGATCGTACCTGCTGAAGGTATAACTATCCATAAAAGCCAGGGTGCAACCTTTAATAAGGTGGTGGTCCACGTATCCGATGGCTTAGATAGAGCAGCTTTATATGTTGGCTGTAGTAGAGCGACAAGTGCAGCTGGACTGTTTATAGTAGGCAATTTCAACCCTCCGAGGCCCCTCCAAGGTCGAAATGTTGTTCAGGAAGAGTTAGAAAAATTACGCTCCATTAAGTTACTTAGTACGCATTTCGACTACTTAGTTAACAGTTCCAATTTCGAAATTATATTCCATAATGTCCAAAGTCTGCACTGTCATCTTAAAAGTGTTCAGAGTGACAAGCTAATGCTCCATGCATCTATGCTTTGTTTTGTTGAAGGCTCGACCTTCCCAAATGAGACTTATGAAGTCTCAGGATATAGGATTGCTGTACGTTTAGACTGTTTAGAAGAAGGTAGGACTCGATCACAAAGAGGCATTCTTGTTTTCGTCAGGAACGAACTTTTTGAGAATGTTAGTCTTTGTTCCACAGGTCGCAATATTGATGGTTCGCACGTATTCGAGTATGCAGTTTTAAAGTTTAAGTCTATAGGTATTTTGATAGTTTACAAAAGCCCCCATTACTCGTTACCTAAATTTAGAAGTGAGTTTGAGGATTTATTTGTAGAATATGGAGAAATTTTAGGTAGTGAAGTAGTAATATTAGGAGATTTTAATTTATGTCTAAGCGCTCTCACTCAGGCTAGGGAAACATATGAAAGCTTAGTTAGGAAGGGATTTAGATCCCTTTTAGATTTGAAAATGTCCACAACACGTGACGATACACACATCGACTGGGCATTTTCAAATGTGTCGCTTGGCCAAGCCAGCGCAAAAACCTTTGAGACAGTGCACAGTATTCACGACGCGATTTCGGTAAGCATTTTAGGGCTATAAGTTGATAGGTCGGGAATTTTTTTGTTTTTTTTTTTCCGCGCGGGGAACATGGAAATTTGTAATTTTTCTAAAAATTACTAATTTCAAGTCGACTCGAAGATCTATTACAAAGATCTAATTGCATCGCAATGACCTCCACGTGGTGTTCCCTGGATACCGATTTAAGTTTGAATAATCGGAAACTAACTCGAGCGGCGAACTGTAGAAGTAATCGGGCGTGTTCGATTATACTTTGTTGTTTTTTAATACCCGGATACCGATTTTAAAAATTTCATAATACAATCGGGAATAAAATGCATGCAGAGAGTATTATACGGTCGGGCGAGCTCGACTGTACTTTTCTTTCTTGTTTTTTTTTATTACATTTAACTTTTCTAGCAATTGGTGTTGAGTTTTTGTTATATATTTTTTTGGTTTCTGTTTTTTTTTAAAAAATTTTTTTTGGGAGGGTTTTTTTTTTTTGTTTTGTTTTTTGTTGTTTTTTTTTTTTTTAAAAAGCGGTAAAATGTTTTGAAAAATAAAAAAAAAACAAAATTCTAGCTTAATAGTCTATAAAAAACCCTCCCTTGAGGGGGTCACTTACATGCTAGCGAAAAAAATTGAATTTGTCACGCTAAAGCTAAGGCAGCCGATGTATATAGATATATATATAAAGGTATATATGTATATACTTTTCTATATATATACGCCAACTGACGACGATGAAAAAAAATACAATTAAAGTATGTTATGATAATATGAAGTACTAAATGTAAGTGTATGTGTGTGTGGGTGTCTGTGTGAGTGTGGTGGTGCCACTAGTAAGTGTATGTGTCTAAATTTAGGTCTGCCTAGTTTAAGTTTAGCCTAGTTAACGTATTTGCTGCCTAATCAGACGTGGCATGAGCTCTTCTAAACATATGCTTAATAGATAGTTTTCCACAATGCGAATTTTTGGTTTCTAAAGAACAAAAAAAAAAAAAAAATAGAAGAAGAAGAAGAACGTTTGAAAGGTCCTACCTACCCCAGCAGCCCAAACACGCTATGCTTTGGCGCTCAACGTGCGCTGGGCGCCCAACGACAGGCGTGTTTTTTGGGTGTTTTTATGTTTATGTTTTTTGCCCTTGAGATCAGTCTTACGAGTGTGTTTTTTAGCTGGGGCTCTTGTTGCGTAAGCTGCTCGGAGTAGTGCACAATGACCTAACGTGACGTTATACCGCTTAGACAGCCGTCGGTGGCGGCAACAGCGATGAATTCGATGTACGCAGATAAGGATTACCATAGATGGCGCTATAACGTGGATCCACACTCAATGCCATCGAACTGGGCACCACCACGTGTGTTGTGGTTGCAGTACTCTGATTACTGCAGCTACCGTTCGGTGAGGAACTCACCACCGATGCCGTCGTCGACTGCAAACTGGGCAGACCGTTCTCCTGACGTATCTCACGTGCTCCTATTATGCTCCCAGTCAGACTTCCACCGCTAGTGTTACTCAAAAATGTCATGGGCACACTTTGAACTGCATTTTGTTGCTGTTGTTGCTGCTGCTGCTGGTGATGATGTTGTTGCTGCTGCTGCTGCAGTTGCAACTGATTCTGATGATTATTCTGTAGTATGGTGGAGCTGCCATTGGATTTGGTCGAACAGGAGGTCAAATATTGTGGTGGTGGACTGTAGTGTGTGCTGTAGTCGCCATAGGGCACATAGCCACCGGAAATATCGACCTTGAGATCACTGTAATTGGAGGTACGATCACCTGCCTCCAGTTTGCAGCTAACACCTCCGTTTTTGGTGATCTGATGCTCGCTGATGACGTCAGCGGGTGGCAACTTTGTGCGCTTCTTGCACTTGAAGTAGAACAGAATGATGATGGTCACCAGCATCAGGAAGGCCACGCCCGAAACCCCGCCCACAATGGTCACTACCACGGAGACGCTCTCTGAGGATGGAAAAAAAGAGGCAAAAGAAGAAAAAATTAAGAAAAAATACCTAAAATCGATGAACATTTTTTTTGGCGCCCAACGTACGCCTGGCGCCCAAGTTTTAGCATTTCAAAAAAAAAACTTTTTTTTTTCTGACATTAACATTAATTTTTTTTCAGTGCACACAATACTCACTTTTTGCCTGCAGCTGAATTTCGGCCACATCGTTGCCATAATCGTTGACCACTGTACAATTATATTTGCCATAGTGATAGGGTTGACTATCCCGAATGATCAGAGTGCTCTTCACACCACCCGGTACGGCATCAACCAGAATCGAATAGTCATGTCCCGACTCGGAGCTAATCTCCTGTCCATTGAATGTCCAGGAGACGTGACGAGCCCTCGGTACACTGCTCGCAAAGCACTCAATTCGCGCGGTATCGCCAACCAGACCGTATTGGGAACGCTGTGATCCGATGGTGGGTGAACCCTTCAGATAGACATAGGCATCCGCTGAGATCTCCGCATAGCCGGGCACATTGGCCTTGCAGTAGTATCGGCCCGCGGTCTCATTGCTCACACTGAAGGTCAAATTGGAACTGGTACCAACTACCCGATCACTGGGATGTTGTATCCAAACAATCTCTGGCTGTGGATTGCTGTCGACCTCACAGTTTAGGGAGACCACACTGCCCACATCGGCCTCCATGGACTGTGGACGTTGCTTAAAACTGGGCGCATCTGGAATATAGGGGGCGGGGCCACAGTCGGTTAGAACCATCTGGAGTAAATTTTGGATTTCTTTTTTGAACTTACAGCTAATGTCCAGTGTTTCGCTGTCCTCGCTCTTGCCGACGGAATTCTGTACCTCGCATTTGACAATTGCATCATGGAATTTTCGCGTTACATTGCGTATGACCTGCAAGTGTACGATGGTGGGGAAAAAATAAGAAAAATAGATTGAAGATTGAGCTGAAATTGTGGGAACATTAACGCTTTCCGGCCGAGGCCAGCTGGCACAACTGGTTTGCTCCGCTCAGCTAGGCAGTTAATACACTGAGAAAAACTTCTAGTAAAGTTGGAGAGGAGCGAGGGGAATTATATAATATAATATAACCGTTTTTATATCGATGGTTCCTATGGCAGCTCTATGATATAGTCAGCTGATTCTTATCAAATTTTGTCTATGTACATTAAAAGGTACTAAGTACGCAATGTGTGACTTTGATTGAGCTACCTCAAGTTTTTCCTGCTAATCACTGATTTTTGACCG
Source organism: Drosophila cardini (assembly GCA_018903735.1). Taxonomy (NCBI): domain Eukaryota; kingdom Metazoa; phylum Arthropoda; class Insecta; order Diptera; family Drosophilidae; genus Drosophila; species Drosophila cardini. The sequence goes on from JAEIGM010000258.1 coordinate 21,961, forward strand.
ATTAATCATATGGCAGCTATTAGATATAGTTGTCCAAACTAAACCAAATATGGTCAAAACACAAGTAATATTATAATGCATGTAATATGTGAATTTCGTTAAGATCACTCTAGTAGTTCACAAGTTATGGCGTTTCGAAAACTTAATTTTTACAATGATATAACTTCGCAGGGAAACAAAATAAAAATTTAAAACAAAAATAAACATAAACATTTTGTTTGAGCACAAGTTTGCATTATGATTTCATTGAATTTCTTATTATACCAAGTGAATTTTTGCAGTGTAGAACTGGTCTAGCCCCAGTTGTAATTGGCATGACAAAATAGCTGTGGCCAGCACTATTATACAACCGACGGCAGCAAAGTTGCTCTAATTATGCGGCTCGCTGATGGAATGTGGACGAACCACATCCCTCTCTCTCTTTCTCCCTCCTTAAAACTTCCCTCTAACTCTATGTTGGGGGGGTTAGGGGCCTGGAGCACTTACCATCTCAGTTTTTTGACCGTTTATAATTGGCTCGTCGTTGATGAACCAACGATAACGGACATCGCTCGGATTGGCATCGGCCCGGCACTCAAGTCGCACCTGAGAGTGCTCTCCGATTCGCTGTATAGCTCCAGGTAATGCTCCACCATTGTTAGTGCTTCCCATCGGTGATCCTATGACATTAACCTTGACTTTGGGTGCGTATTTAACCTGTTGAGTACAAGATTTGAAAATAATTCATAGATTATTAGTTGGAAGACATCGGAAATAATTAGAAACAGAAGTGGACTTAAGACCAGGTTGACAGGGCTTAATAATGGACACTTGAGTGAGACAAACAGCCCGAATAGGTGAGGGACCAGAGTGACAGCTGTGCTCGACCTCACCGACCACTCAAAGTCCTTGCTTGCTTTCAGTTAACTGAGGGATTGACCGGAGACTTATGGTTCATGTTTCTGTATGAATTAGCCCATCACTGTCATGGCCACGTCCAGGGCATAAAAGCCTGTTCAATCTTGTGGGCAAGAATACAGTAAAGTAAGTCGACTATTAAAGACCTCGTAGTAAAAGGAGAGCATATGGGATTTTAGAAGAATAAATTAGTTTTTCCTATAGATCAAATCGGATATCTTATTCTAGATGTAGTAAACTAATATAGATAGAGTTCGGTTGAGATAGCTCCAGTAGTTTCCAAGTTATGGCGTTATGAACACGTAAAATTGTTTTAGTTATAACTCTTATAATCTTAAATGTGCTTTAAGGTGGACTGACGGGCTTTACTATATTGACTACTCTGTTGATGTATATGTAAACTATATGAGCGTGGTCATGCCTTAAACTTGACCAGCCACAAAATTAGCAAACCCATGAAGATTTTTTTCATACTGGGTCTAAAAAGGATGGAAGGACGCATTTCAGCGCCTGCATAAATATGCTTTCGGCCTGTAACGCACAGAAAGAGAGGTGGGTGGGGCAAGGGGTAAGGCTAGCGGTAGGGGTAGGACAGGGTGTGCCAAGCGTTGACTGTGACGCGTCAGCGCATTGTGCTTGGCCAATAGATAACGCCAGACGATGCTAAAACTGCAATGGACCAACACACGACAGTGAAAGAGGTTGCTGTGCCGTGGGTAAAGGGTTGAAAGTGGGGGGGTAAAAGGGTTTTATGTGAGGCGCTAAGGGGTTATAGTTTGGAGGTAACAGTTTGGGAGCCATCTCTTACCTCGACACGTATTTTGGCAGAGCGATAGGTGCGGTCGGCCGTGTTCTGTGCCTGGCACGTGAAATTCGTGTTGTGGTGCTCCTTTTTGGGCGTGAGTCGCAGCAGGGATTTGGCTGTATAGCGACGTAGATCCGGCAACGGTATGACTGTATACTCAATGTTATCCGTTAGAACGTTACCCAGCCCATCAATCCATGTAATCTGCAAAAGGGGAGAGATTGTAGGAGATGCGAAAAACGGTTAGGTTAGCTCAATTGTGGGTAGATGGCAGTCAGTTAGGCAGCAGCAGTTAGTCCGACAGTCTGGCAACGTGGTCCATTGTTTGTTTGATTAGTTTCGAGTTGGCGTTCGTGTGTAAGTGCTGTGCGGTTTGACTGTAACGGTGTTTTCCTACTTTTTTTTTTTTTGTTACTTACCTCCGCTGGAGGTTTTCCTCCAATCGAAACACACTCGATTTCCACCTTGCGATCCTCGGTGGCATGAATAACATCGCCCTGTGTGATTTTGGGTGCCTCCGGTGGCACCAACACCGTCAATCCAGCGAATGTCGACCGTATTGGCGGTTGTCCTTCTGGGCCGGGACTAACCTGACATTGATATTTTGCATCATCGTCCAGCATCACCGGATAGATGTCCAGCGAATAGTCACCCTCCTCATCGCTGCCCACCATAGCGTAGCGTTCGAAACCGCTGAGATCCCGGGATGTACCGAGACCAAAGTCATCCTTAGTCCATTGCAGTGTACCCTGTTTGTTGATGACGCGACAGGGTAATGTCACCCGGGCACCCACAACGGCTGTCTGGTCTTGTGGTTCCATTGCGAATCTCTGATTTTGATAGCTCGTATATGGCGAGGGTGAGCCCCTTGCCACGCCCATTGCCACACTCAAGCAGAGGACACATATGAGCTGTAGCAATTTCATGATTTTGAGTTCTTTCCGCTTCGTTGTCATGGCGCTGCATGGGTTAGAAAGAGATGAAGAGTTTGGTTTAGTGCTAATTGTGTTAAGTTGGCTGCGCGTACGAAATTTCACAGCACGCCCCAAAAGTATGCAACGAAAATGTTGCTAATGGGACATGAGCTTATTATTAGAGAGATTTTGAAGAACAATTTACTTAATTCGAAGAACTATACTAAAATAAAGAATATTATTTATTTATATAACTTGGTCTTAGAAATAAATGTTAAAATTAAAATTATTTGTTTTGTAAATAGTTTTTTTTTAATAAAGATAATGAAATATTCTTATGTCTGTACTATAGTTTTATTATATTACCATAAACTTATTTATGTTTTAATTACTCCCTAAATGTACGACTTTAAAAATATATTTTTCAAGGTTAACAAAAAGTACCAGTTTTGCTAAAAAATTGTACCCAAAATGGCAACCATGGAGGTAACCGGGGTAAGACCAAAAATCCAGTCATAAACGATTTTTGCGTTTTGCTGTACAAATTCGTGAACAATTGCCTCAGGGTCTTTTAAAGTATTATTATTACGTTTATTGTTTATTGTTTATGTTCGCCGTATTGTTGTTTGGGCCGGGCATGTATATTTTTTTATATTATTTTTTTTTTTTTTTTTTCATATTTGATTTTTTATTTTGTTTTTATTTATGTTGTTTCTATGCTTTCGGCGCGCATGAAAGTGCAGACAACCTCGTACGTGCGCGAAAAAGAACAACACAAACAGCGACAACAATAGGGAATTACATTCAAATTAGCCGTGTGCCAGCTAAAAACAAGGAACCGACTCAAATATACCCGTTAGACAAGACAAGTTAAGTAAGAGTTACAGACATTGTAAAGTAAAATGTTAAAATAAGTATAAGGTATGTAAAAAAATTTCTTAAAAATTATTTTTAAACACAAAAATTTTCTAAAAAAAAAATTTGAACTCATAAATCTGCTTTTCAATAGATCCTTCATAGCTCTTGTTATTCATGCCTATAAATAGACAACCACTTTAGTGGAACTTTACTGTAACACACAGTAAAGCTCTTGTTATATAGATAACCACCTTAGTGGAACTTTACTGTAACACACATTGTCACAAATGTCGCATACCCATGCTCAATGACTAACGGGTATCAGAAGTGTCTGCAGAGTCTCAAGTACGTGGAGCTGCGACCTAGAGAGTTTACGACAACCGAAATATGTTTGCGTATTTATGCATGTAAAACAAGTACACACATGTCTTTCCCTCTCTATGTGTTAGTGTGTGTGTGTGTGTCTCTGTGCCTCTGTGTGTGTAAATACATACATTTGTAGCCATAAAGAGGAATGTGTAAAAATGAAGCCAGAAATTCGTAAAATGTTAAAAATGGTCTCGCGTCATAAGTATAAAAAACGAAATATGAAATGTTGCCCCATTAAAGGACAAAAAAGGGTTGCCACACATTCTCAACACGCAAGCCATTGATTCGAGTGCATATTGATAAGGCTGGCAACCCTAGTGACCGCATTTTATTAGCTGAATAGAGACTACTACTTGATAACTATTCGGAAAACAGTAAAGAAATATTTTTTAAAATTTTTGAATTTATAATAACACCAAAAAAAAGGTTTAAAATTATATCCTTGTTTCTAAAACAAGAGAATTTTTGGTAAAAACTATTAAGTTCAACTCTTAAACAAACTCTTACATCTATTATAATTTTTAAATCATTAAACTTAAAATAAAAAGTTGATTTCTAAACTAATTACATATTTATTTTTATTAAGAAATTGAAGGAAAATACAATTGGAAAATAAAAAAAAAATAGTTTTTATCTTTATTTTTTTTTTTATTAAAAAAAAATAAGTTAGTAAAAAATTAAATCGACGATCTTAATTACTAAACTTGTCAACTTCAATTAGTAAAACAATTTCCAAAAAAAGTTCAAGACATTAATGAAATTTGAGCTAAACTACTTGAGACAAAACTATCAATTTAACAATTAATTTAAGTGATTCGTTAACTTTTCTTAAATGGTCATTATTAATTAAACAAATATTGAGCTGCAGTTCAGAGTTTTGTCAATTTGTTTCATAGGCATAATTTTTTATTATTATTATTTTTTTTTTTTATTGTCGTATCGTTTACAGCAATTAACAGCCTTGACTAAAATGCCACCCAATCAATTATATTACATTAATTAAACGGATATTGAACTACAAGGTCAGTTGGAAAGTTCATTGTGAACAGAACTTGAAAACATAAAACATCAAAGGAAGAAAATTATTGATTAAAATATCGATTGGATTGCTTCAAGTGTACAGAGAACTCGAAAGAAGGAACATAATGAGCTGATAACTGTATATGAGTAAGGGTATACACTGAGAAAAAAAAGTTGGTTGAACTCTGTTTACTTTAAATAAATTATTAAATAAAATAAATTTATATATAAATTTTAACTTTTAAACGCTTAGAAAGAAACTTGTTTTCACAGAATAATTTGGGTTTGATTAAAAAAATTTATTTATTAATTTTTTTCAGTGTATGTATAGGTAAACTATACAGAAGCTTGAAGGAAACTTAATAGTTCTAGTAAAAAAATTCATAAGCTTTGAATTTATCACAAAAAAATGTGTTACATTAATTTTTTGCAGTGCATTTTTCCTAGCTATAACTAATATATTCTTTCCGTCAGTTGTTGAACTTGGACATGTGGACAATACTGTCATTAAACACTGTAGTTCTCGAGCGACTTGCCGCCCCCTTTCTCCCCCTGCTTACACCCACTTTTCCAATAGCTCCACCTTTTGCTCTTTTTTCACCTGTCAGCGGTTAGTTGCTTGTCGTCAGGTGTGTTCTCTGTTTGAATTTTCTCACGCAGTTTTGTTCACATATTCATATAGTCAGTGTGTGTGTGTATGGGTGTGTGTATGGGTGTGTGTGTGTGTTTGTACTAAGTAGTTCGCTTCCGCTACTCGGCGTCTATTGCTTTTCAACTAATTTTGTTTTCTCGTGGTTCGTTGTCTGTTATTTGTTTTTATTGCATTTATACGGAAATTGGCGCTGCTCGGCGCAGACAGAGGGAAAATTATAGCAGCGCTTAAAAAAAAGGTGAAGAGAAAAAATATAAAAAAGAAGAAGAAGCAGATGACGACGAAAAACTTTAAAATCCATAAAAGAACTACCAAAAAAAATATAAAACTAAAATGAAGAAGAAACAACGTCGAAGAAATAAAGATTACCGCGTTTGCTTCCGTTCGACGGAGTGAAAGAGAGTGAGAGAGCAATTCGAGGGAATTACGGGGTAGATCAACAGTTGGCATCAAAAAAAAAAAAAACAAAAAACCTGAAAAATACTGAAAATACTTTGGAAAAAACTGGAGCCATGCACTGGGAACCATTTGACTCGATTGCGAGAGCATCGCGATGATCGCTAATTAAAAGTGATTATGGACACGCTCGTTTATCGCTCCATCCACACCACGAACACAACTATTTTAGCTTCCCTCTCTCTCTCCCTCTAACTCCAACTCTCCCTCTCTCATCCTCTGTCTCTCCCTCTCCCTCTTTCTATCTATCTCTTAACTGTTATCTTAATGGTAGCAATTGTCGGAAAGCAAGATTTCACTTTCAACTCGATTTGACAACAATTTTTTGTCTCTTCTTGTGGAATTGCTAAAGTTGACCTTATAAGCTGGACAGTACAGTAATTAATAGAAATTGTTGGTATTTTTTTTAGTATTTTTTGTAGAAAAATACTGCAGAGTAATTGAAAGTGATGTAAATTTTAAGCATCTGCATTATAAGTAATAGTTCGGAACAAGTGTTTGGCTAAAAATTGATTAATAATTATTAAAAGCTTAACTTGTGTCTTTGAAAGCTTCAAAAAAATACCAAATAAACATATTTGTACTATTTTAAAATACTATACAGTACCAAAAAAATCATAGAGTTTGACGAATGTAGGTCGTAGGAAGAGTTATTACTGCAAACAAAAAAAAATAAATAAATAATAAAAAAAAATAATTATAAATAAAATTGAATAAATTTCATTAGATATCTAAACTACGGTAAGAAAATCTTATTTTGATAAATTTTATATTTTTTTATTTTATGAAGATATTTTACTAAATTAATAAAATTTTAATTTTAATTTAATTAATTATTTTTTTTAAATTTAATTTCTAAACAAATTGAGTTTTTTGTCAATACTTGTATTATTCAGTAAACTTTACTTTAACAAGTGGATAAAATTAATTGCACACATTTGTTTAAATAATTCATAAGCTAACTGATAATATTTTTTTTTTAATTATTCAACTTTTTACGTTGCTTATATTTAAGCATGACTGTACTAGGTCAATAAATCTGTTGACAAGAAATTATATTTTTTATAGAAACTTGTATTGCTCTTTACGTTTTCTTTAAGCAATTTTTACTGTACCGCCAAAGTAAAACTATTTAAATTCTAATTTTTATAAACTTAACATCTTAATTAAAAAATTAATTTTTTTTATAACTCATTCATTCTAAAGAAACTTGACTGTACCTAGGCAGAACTCGAACTGAATTTTGTTAAAAATGTATGTGATTTTTAACGCTTTTAATAAAATATTTACGATGCGATTTTCAAATCATGTTTCCCTTTATACCCTCCCCTTCTCTCCCTCTCTCACTCTCTCCTTCTCTTTTTCTGTCTAATTGCGTTAGGCTGTCTCTTTCGATCTGGCAACGATAGTGATGGATTTGCAAGGCAGCGACTCTGTTGTCTCTGCTTGAAACCAAAATGCCAATCACTCGACTAAACAAAAACATTTCCGTTCCAAACGTTTTCCGCTCCAATTTTCAATTTTCGCTGCCGCATGCTGCTAGCTGTTAGCTGCTAGCTGACTGCCTGCTGTTGTTGTGGTTGCTGCTGTTGTTATTGTTGTTGTTGCACGTTGGCAGTTGCAAGTTGCCCCAACTGGCAGCAGATACAGTAATTATTTTGCAGGCGACGCTTATCACACATAAATCTCTTGCTGGCATTGGTCAAACCAATCGATACAGCAACAGCATCGATGAGGGCTCAAGAGGGGCACAACAGGTAGGGGAGCAAGTGGGGCAAAGGTGGAGAGAGGGAAGGGGAGGGAAGCTGAAGAAACGGGATGTGGAGAAGAAAGGCAGCTTGTTTTGTTAGCGTCACTTCCCTGCCAATGGGCTTCCTTTAGAAGCAGCTGCTACTCTTGTTGCTGTTGTTGTTGGACTGTCCAGTGGCCACAAGATGTTGCAGCTGCAGCATGCGTGCTGCATCCTTTACGCAGCATGCCAAGCATCTTTGCGATATTTATAGCAACTGCAACTGCAACTGGGCAACTGGGCAACAGGTGCTGCGGCAACGCCCGTTCCAATGGCCAAACTGCAGACAAAAAAAAACTCCAAACTCCAAACTCGTCTACAGTCTTTACTCCTTTACAGAGTTTCAGCCAAGTGGTGACTTCAATGAAGTTATTTTTGTGATGAATGTGCCCAGCTCAGCGCCCCATGCTAATTATTTACTCCAAGTCTTTGGTCTCCGGTCGAACCAGTTTCCAAACCCAAAACCAAAACTTGCCACACTGTGGCACTGACTCTGTCTCTGTCTCTGTCTCTGCCTCCGACTCTGACTCTGCCTCCGACTCCGCCTCCGACTCCGACTCTAGTGTTATTATCATCTTTTAGTTATTAGATGCAAGCTGCAGCGGATGTTGAGCTTCCTTTTGCTCAAGAGTTTTGTCATTTACAGTTTTTGGCGTCATTGGGAAGCTGCTGCTGTGGCTGCTGCTGCTGCTGTGGCACGTAGACGTGGCAAATGACCAAGCTTTCGTCTAAACGAGCCGCTCTGTGCCTGCCTCTCTCATAAATCAATAATAATAATAATAAAAAAAAAAAACAAAAGGAAAATAATAAAAGAAAAGAGGAAAAAAATATAACATAGAGGCCCACCTGGTGCAAATAACTTTGAAAAATTTATATTGAACCATAGTAAAGTTTTGCCTTTTGCCAACTTGAGTTTAGTTTGAGTTGGGCCAACTTTCTACGTCAGTTTCTTGGCCAAGATTTAAGGCCAATTGCAGCTGCAACGTTGTAACGGCAGCAGCAGCAGCAGAAGCAGAAGCAGCAACATCTGCTCTATTCCACCCTCAATAAAACAATAAATGGACTTGTCAAAGGGGCAAATTGGTAGTAGGTGATGGCGGGGGGGGGGGCAGGGTCTACACCTACGTAGGCGATACGGAGATTTTGTGGCCAGAGGGCAGAAATTGAGACAGCTTTCGTACTATAAGTGTAGCCGTAAAAAGGCTAGTTACACATTTAAGTGACTCATGGTCATTTTATATATTTTCCTGATCCAAAGATATTTTTTGTTTCAATTCCTTAACTTTAAAACTATTTAATAAAGCTTGTCTCCTCTAGTAATAATATTATATATTTAATAGTAATTTAATTTATTTTAAATCATTTATTTTTTAATCATTTTCAATTTGATTTTCTCATTTGAATTAATTAATTAAATGAAAATTCTTAAATTATTATATAGTTTATATTATTTTTCTTTAAAAAATATTTTTTTTTATAATTTCTAATGTGCTAAAATAATTTTACTTGGTTTTTATTTATCCGATTTAATGAATTTTATCTGATTAACTTAAGTCAGATATAATATTCTTTAAATTATTTTTAACAGAAAAAAATAAATAAATATTTTGATAATTTTGTTATAATTATTTTAAGTAGTAAAAACTTTTCTTATTTTTATTTTTATTTATTTTATTTTCTTGTAATATTCATTATTTTAGAAATATATATTTTTTTAATTTTAAATAAATTTTTATTATTTTTAATCATTAAAAAAAAATAGTTGTTAATTTTTTTTGACAAATTGTTCGACCTAAACGAGGAATCTAAATTAAAGCAATTATTCTTCAGCTACAACAAAGCACAAGAGTTGTGTCACAGTAGGCAGCTTTTTTGTGCTATAGAAAGCAGCTTTTGTAGGTTGCAAAGGGATGTTAGGCAGAACAGAGTTAAGTGGCGAAAATCAGAAAAAAAGGAAAAGAAGGAGAGAAGCAGAAAAAAATAGTTGAGAGATAGAGAGAGAGAGAGAGGGAGAGAGAGAGGGAGAGAGAGAGAGAGATAGAGAGAGATAAAACGAAATGAAGTGCATTTGTCTAACGGCAAAATCAAAACAAACGAGGCTCAATCTTAAATGGAACATTAACTACCAGTTAAAGTGTCAACTGTACCTTAAGTCAATGCCGAAGGCTGGAGCACAAACACACACGCATACACACACACACGCACACACACTCACACATACACACCAAGAGCCAGCAAAGGCCCTCGGGGACCGGTTAACCCTTTGCAAAAAGGGGCTACTTAAAGGACTTTTGCTGACAAAATGAAAATGGCAACAGTAAAAAGAGACAGACAGACAGAGAGTGAGTGAAAGAGATGCAGCAGGACAGCATGAAGTATAAGAAGAAGAAGAAGAGCAGCAACTCTCGACAGATGGCTACAAATGAAGGTAAAGGATATTGGCCAGCTTCGAGTTAGGCAGAGATTAGGACAATTAAAAAAAGGAAATGCTTAACAATTAAAATCAATTTGTGTGTACCCAAGAACACCCCCAATCCCTCACCATGGCACACCCCATGTGTGTGTGTGTGGGTGTGCTGGACTTTGTTGTCAATTTGTTTGCTTGAACAAATCAACTAAAAGGCAGCAAACTGAATATAAGGGACCAAAGTCAAAGAAAAACCAACAAATCCATTTACCAGGCAGTTTTACCAAGAGAATAAGACATAAACCAAGGGACAGAGAGGTGCACTGGGGAAAGAAAGAGAGAAGGAGAGGGAGAAAGAGAGAGGGAGAGAGGGTGATAGAGAAAGAGTGATAGAGGCCAGTGTCAATAAAAAGTCGAGGAAACTGGCAAAAAAAATAAACTTAAATCGCCTATTAATGGCCAAACAGTTGCTACCTCACCTCTCTCTCTCTCTCCCTCTCTCTCACACACACACACACACGCCTTGTGGGCGTCGCTTTCAAGTTTTGTTGGACTATCTACAAAGTCAGCAAAAGTTAAGTTTTCGTCCTGTGCGCAGGAAATGCGAGATAAAAAGGGCTACTCACTTGTTTATGTATCTTTGAGAAGCGCAGAGGAGAGCGCAAGAGACTGGACAACAGTAGAGTGCTACAAAGGGAGTAAAAGAGGGATACAGGGGGTCTAGGGGACTAGGGGTCTTGGGGTTCTGGCAGCTTATCGTTTTGACATTTAATCAGTTCACTTTGCAGCTCTTTTCTGCTGTCGGAAATTGAGGCAAAGTTCTTGAGGACGTTGATCGCAAGACATCGCAAAGACAGTACACTGCTCAAAATGAAGTCTACTTAAAAGAAAACTTTATTAAAAAACTTAAAATTCTCTAAAAATTCAAAGTTTTTGGTATCAAAACTAACTTAAAGTCCATCAATTTTAAGATTTCTTTAAGTTGTTTAACTAAGCTTCAAAATGCTCTTAATTTAAGAGCAGCATACTGTGCTTGAACTTGAAACATGTGTGTTTATTTTGTACAGTGTAGCGGAGCAGGAAGCAGGGTGAGCAGACCAACAGAGATTGGCCTGAAGGGTCGCTAAACTTGTGTTGACCGCGCATAATTAAAGCATCTCTTGGTCTCATTTACATAATTCTAACATAATTCCCTCGACATGCTCAAGCATCAACTAAAAGAAGAACAAAAAACAAAAAATTATGAAACGAAATCATATGTGGTAGGCCCCCCTAAAAAAAAAACAACTGAAAAACTCTGCGCAGCTAACTTAACAAGCAGAAAATCAGTAGAAAAAAGAGGAGAGAAGAGATGGGAAAAAAGTCGAAGAAGACGACAAGAAAACTGGACGCAGAACGAAAGTTGCTTGGCCACAACGAAACAGAATTTCAATCAGTAAATTGAACACCTGAACTTAACTGATTTCGTGCTGTGGGTCTGACATCGAAGCCGAGTTTCAGTTCAGTTTTAGTTTTGGGATCTGTGTTTTGGGTTTGGCGCAAAAATATAAGGGGAGAAGCAGCGTGCGAAGCCGAAATGGAGAAAAGAAGATGTTGCCGCCACAAACAAGAACAACAGTAGCCACAGCAACAACAACAGCAAAAGGCGCAGCAGGAAATTAAGACAGGTAGAGATAGAGACAGGGACAGAGCAGAAGAAAGTAGGGGCAAAGAAGAGGCAGAGAGCGGGGAAAGAGCGGTTAAGAGAGCTGATATCCCTGCCCTAAAATGACACGCAAACCAGCTTGAAGTCATCATGCCAACTGTCGACCACAGCAATAGCAACAACCATCGCAACAGCAACTTCAACTTCAATTCCAGCCTGCAAAATGCTGTCAAAAATCTTGGTAAGAAAATGCATATTTTTTTTGGTATTGTATTACAACAGTGAATGCTGCGTTGTCAGTCGTCTTAAAGTATTTTTTTTTTTTTTTTTTTTAAGCCTTATTAACATATTTTATGCTCTCTCTGAGGCCGTTTCTCCCTACTCCACTCCGCCAAATCAATCCATTCCATTCCACTCCACTCCATTCAAGCTCGCCCACACACATACTCAAAACACTGGGCATAAAAAGAGTAGAGAAAAAGATGAAAAAAAAAATAATAGAAACTGTTTTTGAGCCACACTTTTGCCATAAGACATTGACGTGGAAAGGCCGTGTGGGTTGGCCCAAAGATCGATCCATAACAACAACAACAACAACAACAGCAGCAGCAGCAGCAGCATCAACAGCTGTAACTCCAACTGAAACTATGTTGAAACTTGTTGTTGTGAAATGACCACAAAACGACATAAAAAACTTAAAGAATTCAGTTGTGTTTAGTTTTTAAAGTTACTTCTGCTTTTTCGGGGCAATAAAATGTAAAAAATTAAATAAAAAAAAATAAGTAAATAAAAGTTTTATTGATAAAACTTTTGTATGTTGAACTCTCAGATCTTCATACTTTCCTTAAGTTATAAATTTAAAAAAAATATAATAAAATTTTAATTAATTTAGTTTAAAATATTTTATTATCTTAAGGCCACTTTTGACCGCTCATTCGTCTATTTATTTTATTTAAAAAATATAATAAAATTTTTATAAATTTTGTTTAAAATATTTAATCAGCCTTAGACCGCTTTAATCCGCCTTATCGACTACTGATCCTATTTTTCTAATCGTTTTTGGACAATTTATTTTAAAAGTGCCTATGACAAACTAAATTTAAAAGAAAAGTGTTTTTTTTTTCTTAAAAATAAATGGCAAAATATTAAAAAAAATACGTAAATCATTTTTATTTTTAAAAAAATGTATGTTATTAATTTTAGTTAGGCAAAACTACGTTAAATTTTAAATTTTTAAATTTTTTAATTTTTAAGCGAAGAGTTAACTGAAATTTCTGCTATTAAAACGAACAATTAAATTATTAAAATATTATTATTTGTTTAATTTATTATTATTAGTTGTACTATTTAAATACTAATAAATTCTATGCCCACAGCAAGTTAAACAAATATATCTATTTTTAAAGCAGCTAATTAATTTTAAAATAATTTTCAATATATTTTTTTATAACTTATTTATGTTTTTCAGACATTTCCTTAATTTTTAAAATCTTCCTATTAAAACTAAATAATGAATTTAGCACACAGCTATAAAGTCTCCAACTTTAAAACACTCTGCTTAAGAAATTGTTCATAAACGCAAGACAAGTGCAACACAACAGCTTCTTAACTTGGCCAAGACAACTCTTTATCTTTTTTTCGGGTGCCAGAGTTGCCACAGTTTGTACAGTATGCAGCTAATTGAGTTGTATATATATGTATGTATATAGAAAGAGTTGAAAGTCGGTGGCACAGCCACCGCATGACGCAGCAGAAAGTGCAACCAAATGGTGCACAGGTGAATGAGCGAACAAAAAAATAAAAAAAATAGTAGAAGAAGAAGAGGAAAAACTATTTAAAATCGGTAGAAAAAAAAAACGGAGAAATACAAATACAAATACAAATCAATTCAATAAATTTATATATTGAGACTTTTCTAGACAGGTTTTATTACCACGTTGTTTTTCGGGTTTCGGTTTTGGTTTTGGTTTCGGTTTCGGTCGCGCTGTGGGGCCTCCTGCCCCCTCTTGCCACACCCCTCTTCAGCGTCCCTGCCTTTATAGTGGCTGGATGTCAGGCGCTTTTGGCTGGCTTAGTTAGTGCATTGAGTTTGAGCTATCGAATCGAATCAAAACGTGTTAGAAAAGAGCATAATAATGAACTGTCAGTCGACATAGGCAACAGAAAAAGAAGAAAAAAAAAACTATAAAACAACCCAACAACAACAACAACAGCAATCCGATAACAACAACCAGATTCGACCCACTCATTGACAGGCGTTCGAGTTTTTCTTTATGGTTTTTCATTTCGTTTGTGGTCGGTCCAGTTCCAGCTGAAGTGAAGCCATTTCAGCTCCGCCCCCCTTGCCACTCCCTCCAACTAATGGTGTGTATAGGTGTGTGTGTGTGTGTGTGTGTGTGTGTGGGCGTGTATACGAAGCTATAGCAAACGACACCTTCGTCGTTGTCGTCCAACTAAATCCGATTATAACTAATTATTATGAGCGCCAAACTGGAGGCAACTTGCTCAAAAAAAAATTCATAGCCAGAGTTGTCAGCATATTCCACATGCAGTACATACCCGTTAGTCGTAGTATTTGGGGTATGACCAACTATTTTGTATACAAATGAGGCCTTAACTCAGCTGTTTCCTATTCAAAACTCCCTACACGCTATATTTTACAAGCTGAAACGCTCATTCTGTTGCTCAACGTTTGTTTTTTTTTGGGTGATTAGTCTATTTAGTTACAGCAACATTACATATGCGTACCGTTAGTTGTAGCTGCTTGAAATTAGTTATTGGCTTATGCGCCTAAAAGCGAGCAATAGTTTTTTTTTTTTAAACAATTGTCGCTTTAAAGCTGGTGTGTGTACTTAATATGCTTTATAGGCAGGGCTATCACGTTAGGCGACCAAAAATGTTGCATTGAGTATAAAATTTGGAAATTAAAAACTTAAGAATTTCAGTATTATATAATCTGTGTTCATACAAATACTTTAAAACTTAACTGCATTTTAAAAATTAAAAAATTAATTCGGATATAATTTTTCTTTTTATTTTTAATGCATTTTTTTCTATTCATGAGATTGTGGTCGCTTTCACTAATAGATGATTTTCTGGTTGCATTTTTTTTTAAGTTAATAAATAAATTTGTTTTGAAGAAATCTGAGTTTTATTTTAATTTTTCTTATTTTTAAATGAAAATTTTTTTTTTACTTTATTTAAAAATGTTCTGTCTTTTTTTTGCATTTTCAAAAACTCAAGTAGAAGTCGAGCTTTAGGGTAACTTCAAGTCAGAAACCAAAGCTCTTTTACCCTACTGCTTCTGTCTTTATCTGTGCACCTCTCTCTCTCTCTCTCTCTCTCTCTCTCTCTCTGTCCTTCTCTTTCTTATCTCCAACTCCAGCTTCAGTTTCAACACCAAAATCAACATCAACAACGACAACAACAACGACAACGTCAACTCTCCAAGGGCTCAGCGTGGGCAGTGCGACAACGTTGTCATTGCCGTTGTTTTCTGTGCTGTTGTTGTTTATGCTATTGTTGTTGTTGTTCATGTTGTTGCTACTACTATTGTTGTTACACTCGTTGATTGTTGCTGTATTTTGCAATACACGAAAACGACTGCAAATGTCAAAGATTTTTGACTTATACATTATGTATGTGATGGAGGCAGCCACTTTTAGACGCTGTCATTAGCAAATTGACATAACCTTGATTAACTATTTGTTCCAATACTCTCCTAATTTAGTACAAAAAAAATATATATGTTCTACAGATTTTGGACACTTTTCATGTCGTTGTCAAAGACAAACATTTAATAATATCGAAAAGAAATTAATATTTCATTTCTAAATTGTTTTCTTCATTTTTTATATTTATTGAAATGCTCGCAGCCCATGGGGAATTGGGGCAACATTTGATGGGTCAGCTGACGGGCAGGGTTGGCATTTTAGACTGATTAAAGCTAGATTTGACAGCTTTTAAAGTGGGTATAATTTAAAATTGTATAAAAAATGAGTTTTGTCATTTTATGCTTATAAAATAAGTTAAAGAACTTTATTAAATTTATTTTAAGTTTTTGCTAAATTTAATTAAATTTTTTTTTAATTCATTAAAATTTCCTTGTTAAATTTATTTAATATTATTAAATTTAATTAAATTTTTAATTGAATTTATTAAATTTTTTTATTTATTTTTCAAAATTTTTTACTTGATTTTTTAACATTTTTTTTTAATTATTAAATTTTTTTATTAAATTTAAAAAGAAAAATTTTATTAAGTTCATAAAATTTTTTTATTAAATTAATTGAGCTTATTAAAAATTTTTACAAAATTTTTTATTAAACTTTTAACTAAATTTATTAAAATTTTTAATTAAATTTTTAAATTTTTTACTAAATTTATTAAAATTTTTTTAATTTATTAAAATTTATACTAACTCTTCTACTATTTGAATACTAAAAAATTGTATAAAAACTGTTGACTCATAAAAAATACTATACAAAATACCAACTTAATAATACCTAACTATTTGCTAAATATATGTATATAATATATATAATATATATACTGTTGACTCATAAAAAATACTATACAAAATACCAACTTAATAATACCTAACTATTTGCTAAATATATGCTTAATATATGCTAAATTGTTGCTCCTTGTCTACCATACATTAGTTTATTAAACATTTAGCGCTACTTAAGCTGCCTTTTGTGCAATAATCGCGGAATAATAGACGAAAATTGTTCTAGCAAAAAAAAAAAAAAAAAAGCTAAATAAATAATAATAAAATGGCTCATATTTCAGCTGACTTCAAGTAGCTGTACTCGAAAAAGCAAATACACCGGAACCGGAGTATATCTGAGTATAAATATATATATCTAGTGGTTTATGTGTATGTGGTACATATATATTATTTATGGGTAATTGTATAGGTATTTGTCAAATAGACTTACCAAATGCCCCTGAAGGCTCTACTGGGTTTTTTTTTTGGCTTGTCGCTTTTTGCCAGGAACTTTTGTCAAAACAGCTGCAAGAAACACAGAGAGAGAGAGCAAACAAATGTATAAACATACAGTAAATATATATATATATATTTCTATATAAAAGTCGACTTATTAATTTAAGGTTCTCTTGTGTACATATTAATTGTTGTTATTGCGCGGAATTGTTGTTTTTGGCCATAAACACGCACGAGTCGTGTTAGGTCGCGCCGGCTTCCGCATTTGGCCGGTAAGTTCATTTGGCCTTTAAAGAGCTATATATTGGCAAAAGAAAAGGCTGAAAGGGGGTGGTAGAGGGAGAAGGGGGAGGGGAGGGATTGGAGTATTGTGTATATCACAAAATGTTTATTAGACATTATATAGCCGGGACTATGGCAGTCGGAATTGTTCATTCTTTCGTTCTGCAGAGCACGCATTTTTCGCATAAAATCGACATTTTTATGCAGTTCTCATAATTACGAGCAGAAAGGGGCAACAGCAGGGGAGTAGGGAGAGGTGTAGGGAGTGTAGGGGCGTGGTTAGTACCCTTGTCTAGCTGCTTGTAACTTTGTTATGGCCAATAATTGTTGCAGTTTTAATGCTTGTATATCGAAAATTGATTATTGACGGTCGCTCCCTCTCTACCCTACCTCTACTACCCCCTTTGAGTCAATAAAATTTGTAAGTGTCCCTAAATGATTAACCCAGACTGTTCGAGTTAAATGCCAGTTAAATGATTCGTTGGACACAACTGCAATTGTCTGATTAAATCGGATTTCATTTCAAGCTGAATTTCATTTTCACTTCAACTCGACCACAATTCAAAATTTCAAATGGTTTTCTTAACTTGCCACAAAGCGCAGTTGGCCAAGAAAGGGTACAGACAGGGTGTGGGCGTGGTTGGTGGTAGATCTCTGGTTGGTTGACTTGTTGGAAAGCACAAAGACAGTTGGCTAAATTCCATACATATGAAATAGTTTTTCCAGCTCAGAAAATTCTTGTTTTATGCTGCTAATGCAAGTTTTTAATTGAATTACGCAAGTTGGAGACAAACTGTAGACAAGATGTATAAAGCAGACAGGGATAGCAATAGCGGCAGACAGAGATGGATAGATTGAGACAGAGAGTGACAGAGTGGGTGGGAGAGTCATGTGAGAGCGAGAGAGAGGCAAACAATTGAAATATTTGTAAAATTTCTGCATAGCATTTTATGGCATTGTTCTATTGTTTATGTTGTTGCCATTTTTATGTTTTACTCTGCATTGAATTAGGAGAAATGGGGTGTGATAGACTATGCAGTCAACATGTTACTGAAATAATTTGAAATTGATTAAAACTTTGTCTAGAAAAATGATTTAATGGATAGTAAGTTGTGAGTCAGTAAGTTAGTTGACTGATCAGCGTTCAGTATAAACGATAAGGGGTAGTAAGTGAAGTTTGGCTATTAAGCTAGACGGCTTACTTTGGAGTAAAATATAGATTATACTTAGTTTTTTATATAACTACTATTTAAAACCCTTTTAAATAAATGTCTGACTGATCAGTGTGGAAGCCAAACGATAAGGAATAGTGTATTTATGGTCTAACATGCATATACTAAGTTTGTGTCATACTTATGTGTCTTAAAATATTTCACTATATACTAAAGCTGTTAATAAAGGGGTGACTGATCATTGTAGAGTCAAAACTTGAAGCGCTAGCAAGCTATAATAGTCTTTATATCGAATTTGAAGTGCATTAAAAACTTTAGTACCAGTTTTATATCAGTTAGTCTGTCAGACAAACATTACTGATCGTTGTGCAGCCCAAGCGTTAAGAGCTAGGAACTTCAATTTTCACTTGTAGCTCATTATGGATTGGTTTGTAGTGAAAAACTATCAAATTCAATTCAGTTGGTATTTTTAAAATACTTTTTTAGATAGATGTATTTTTTTCAGTACACCAATTGCCAATTACAGAGAAAGTATATTTATTTTTTTTACTCAACTAAAATTAGAGGGTATCTATTAGTCGTTTTATAGTCTTTACTTTGTGTTTTGACTTGTTTGCCTGCCGCACACGTAACAAATTGAAAAATTGACATATTTGTGGGGGAAATGACGGAGTCGAAGGCGGTACGTACAGTGCATACGGTACGGTACGGTACGGAGGAGCCTATAAGTAACCACAGATAGGGTTGTTCCACCACAACAACAACGGTACACCAACCCCCGCCCACTAGCCCACTGTACAGCTATACAGCTGTGCAGGGTGCACTCGTTTAACCGATTGCATTTGATAAACAGCAGGCCATGATTCATGAGCCAGGCTCTATTATCCTTTGGCATGTGCCCAGCCTAACGAAAAATGCATATGGAAAATGCAGGGGGGAAAGCAGGAAAAGCTGGGAAAAGCAGGAAAAGGGACTGAAGGGGGAAAAGCGAGTGCTGAGGGTGGCATAAAAGTGAAATATATGCGACGTATTCATAAGAAAACATGCGATGCAATAAAAAACAAGAAAGAAAAGTACAGTCGAGCTCGCCCGACCGTATAATACTCTCTGCATGCATTTTATTCCCGATTGTATTATGAAATTTTTAAAATCGGTATCCGGGTATTAAAAAACAACAAAGTATAATCGAACACGCCCGATTACTTCTACAGTTCGCCGCTCGAGTTAGTTTCCGATTATTCAAACTTAAATCGGTATCCAGGGAACACCACGTGGAGGTCATTGCGATGCAATTAGATCTTTGTAATAGATCTTCGAGTCGACTTGAAATTAGTAATTTTTAGAAAAATTACAAATTTCCATGTTCCCTCGCGCGGAAAAAAAAAAAAAAAAAAATTCCCGACCTATCAACTTATAGCCCTAAAATGCTTACCGAAATCGCGTCGTGAATACTGTGCACTGTCTCAAAGGTTTTTGCGCTGGCTTGGCCAAGCGACACATTTGAAAATGCCCAGTCGATGTGTGTATCGTCACGTGTTGTGGACATTTTCAAATCTAAAAGGGATCTAAATCCCTTCCTAACTAAGCTTTCATATGTTTCCCTAGCCTGAGTGAGAGCGCTTAGACATAAATTAAAAATCTCCTAATATTACTACTTCACTACCTAAAATTTCTCCATATTCTACAAATAAATCCTCAAACTCACTTCTAAATTTAGGTAACGAGTAATGGGGGCTTTTGTAAACTATCAAAATACCTATAGACTTAAACTTTAAAACTGCATACTCGAATACGTGCGAACCATCAATATTGCGACCTGTGGAACAAAGACTAACATTCTCAAAAAGTTCGTTCCTGACGAAAACAAGAATGCCTCTTTGTGATCGAGTCCTACCTTCTTCTAAACAGTCTAAACGTACAGCAATCCTATATCCTGAGACTTCATAAGTCTCATTTGGGAAGGTCGAGCCTTCAACAAAACAAAGCATAGATGCATGGAGCATTAGCTTGTCACTCTGAACACTTTTAAGATGACAGTGCAGACTTTGGACATTATGGAATATAATTTCGAAATTGGAACTGTTAACTAAGTAGTCGAAATGCGTACTAAGTAACTTAATGGAGCGTAATTTTTCTAACTCTTCCTGAACAACATTTCGACCTTGGAGGGGCCTCGGAGGGTTGAAATTGCCTACTATAAACAGTCCAGCTGCACTTGTCGCTCTACTACAGCCAACATATAAAGCTGCTCTATCTAAGCCATCGGATACGTGGACCACCACCTTATTAAAGGTTGCACCCTGGCTTTTATGGATAGTTATACCTTCTGCAGGTACGATCGGAAACTGTTTGCGATCTATTGTGACATTTTCATTTTCCTATACTGAAAACTTCTAACAGTTTTCGCTACTGGGGTCCACAATGGATTGGGTAGATTTCTATACTTTAAACGTAATTCTTTTCCTACTCTTTCTTCAATGAAATCTACCCATAGAAGAATAGGATGACTGTTTGAATCTAAATCTATCTGTCTAAGTATTCCTGTTGCTCCATTAACTAAGCCATCTGAAGTATCTATATTAACAGTCATCATGTATTTTGCTGTCGTCTTTAAAATGAGAGAACTACACAAACCCTGGGTTTCTGAAGTTTTGAATCCTTTAACGGATTCAAGAATGCGGGCCTTGTTTGCCTCACCTAAATTACTACCCTTTATAAAATCCTCAGCATTTGAACAATATTGAGTGGTCGCAATTCGATTCAGTTTTAAAACGTTATATGAATTTGTGTCGGCGTTGGAGTGGAAAAGATGAATAGCATCTTCTGGTATTATATCTTCCCTTACAACTCTTGATCTAATGAGCTCAATGTCTGAGGTCGTCATATGAGCGGATGCCATATTATTAAGGGCTACAGCAAATGGTTGGTCATCTCGTTGACGCATTATTTCCGTCAACTCGAAAAATTCAAACCTAATTTGATTGTTTTCCCACAGTGTGCCATGTAATTCACTGTAGGCTTGGCTAGAGGGTTGCTGAAATATCCACTTGTCGCCCACAGGCCTCAGTTGTCTGAGATCGCCGAACACGATGACAGGTATTCCTCCAAAAAAGTGATTACTTTTGAAAATTTGCTGTAGCCTCAGGTTAATAAAGCCAAACATTTTGGCTCCTACCATTGAAATCTCGTCAATAATGAGTAATTTGAGATCAATCAATCTCGAATGTAGCGTATTAACTAAGTCTGCGGATAAGGTCCCAATTCGATCGGACTGATTAATAGGAAGACTGAACATTGAATGGAGTGTACAACCTCCTATTCCGAATGCAGCCTTCCCTGTTGGAGCGGACAAAAGAACTTTAATAGAGTCAGGATTTGAGCCTCTTCTATTATTAAACCTAGTTGTAAGGGCTTGATATATTACCGAAATTAGTCGGCTTTTGCCGACACCTGCTCCACCACCTACAAATTCATAAAACTTTTTGCCTATTTTAAAATTATGCAAAACATGGTTCAGGTAAGTTTTCTGTTTTAAGTTTAGGGACGATACAATTTCCTCTAAACATGACGATGTCATTAAAACAGGCAACTTAACAAACTGAACAGTGTTGCTGTTTGGCCCATCTGCATTCTCGACATTTCCTATATTTAAAACGTTGAGTTGAGGATCTATTTCAGCTACACCTAATGCTCTAAACCTATTATCTACATTCTCCTGCTCATCTGAATTACCTAACTCTTCTTCCTGATTCTCATCTAATACTCTACTGAGAGCATCTTCTAACTCACTATCATTTAAAACGTTAAATTTCCTACGATTTGCCTCAATAAGCTCCTTATTCTGATTGCAAACCTCTTCGCAATTTCTCCTAATAAGCTCATCTTGCTCATTTCTCCACGGATAATACAGCATTACTAATTCCCTAAAATAGTTCTCCCTATCTTGGTTAACGTTATATCTCCTATAACGTATTATCCGTGGACTACGCCTTTCTCTAATAAATCCGCTACCATTGCGAAGAGGATAAACTTCGGTTGTTCCGAATCCTGCATTTTCGACCTCATCCTGTGATTCTTGGCGATTCCTACCTGCAGTTCTACTGAATGTATAATATGCCGCAAAATCTGCTAAGCATAAACTATTTAGATCATCTGGGCGGTGAACGTAATGATCTAATAGGCCTACTTCGAAAATGTCCTCTGAGTCTTCAGGCAAACTTCTGAGTTGTGCCCTAGACTTGAGCATTTGAACTCGTTTGTCAGGCAATCCAGTGTTTATGAAGACTTCTGCATTGCTGCTCTCTGACAACGACATCCCTAAACAGCAATAAGCTGCCTCCTGTGCAGATATTTCTGAGCCATTTATGAATTTATGCCCTATGTGCTGCAGTTTCTGCCTAATACTAAAATTTCCTGATCGCGCTTCTTCTACAGCTTCTCGCATAAGCTTGGACATACCTCTTTTGCGACTTATTAATGTAATTGATAACATAACTGCAGCACGCATATGGATCTAATATAAACTGAATATCTATGTTGGCTCTCTGCATTGACAAAATGTGCGTGTTGTACGCATTCACCATAATGGCGTCGAAGCTTCTCTTTAAAAATATTTTTGGTCTGTTTAAACTAGATCTAATTGCAAGTATATAATCCTCAAAGCTAAGACCAATTTGAGGTTGCGAGAGAAAATTATTGAAATCATTAAGAGATTCCCTTATTTCACTATCTACTGGAGAACTCAAGAAATTGTTAATTTTCTCGAAGTTGTTTTGATGAATTGACTTATTCGGACAATCTTCTGGAAGAGGAAAGAGAATTTCTGTTCTAGGCAAAGGAGGATATGGTATACCAAAACGACAGATTTGCCTGTTTCTAATGCTACGCTGGCATGACGGAGTATGCTTATGCGTTTGGTATAATACGAAAGGTGTCAATTCATCGTTTGTTGGATTTTTTTCCGTCGTAATAAACCGATCAACAAACTCAACAACAGGCGGACAAGAGGAAGAATTGCTAGCATCAAACAAAGGGGCATCTTTCAACCAAAACATTCCATGAATGTGTGGTGAACCCCGATGTTGGAACTCTACTCGCCAATAATACTTGTACACAGAATGTCGGCCGAAAATGCCTCCATCCTTTTTCATAACTTTTAAGAGCTGTCTATACCTATAATCAAAATACCTAGCACAAGTAACTGGGTCTGATCTAATAAGTTCTACAACTTCAGACCTTTCTAATCCTAGCTGCCTCTTCTTCGGTTAGAACTTCCTTCCTAACTGTTTTCTTCAAAATAACTATCAGTTCTAACCACTTGCTTTCTGCAGCAGAAAGCGTTATGAAGAAAGAAGGTATGCCAAATTGCCGAATCATGGCCATAACCTTCTTCTTCTCTGCTTCCCAATGAGCAGGAGACGAGCGAATGCCTTTTAAAATTTTAAAACCCTCATCAAACTGAATTAATCTATCTATTTCCTCATCGTTAAGGGCTGTCCTAACTGTTACGCCGCGGGAAGCGCTGTGCTTTCTCAAGCAAATGGAATAATTATTCCGCATATTTATCAGCTGCATTTTTCTAAGATTATAAAAAAGCTTATCTACCCTACAAGCCCTTCTATCGTAATTCCTAAGCTCTGATCTAATAATTTTTGTAGTAGCTTTCTACACAATTTCGCTTGACTCCTGCATAAATCTTGGGAAAAGACAACTCCTCTGAATCACAATCAGTTATCATGTCCAGAGGCCGTTGTCCTTCCCCAGGGGCTATAGCTAACCTACTACCATCTAAGTTCTCTACTGGAACATTGTCCATTAGCGTTTCCTCACCTCCAGGATTTAGATCTTGCTCTTCTACTGGAGCGTTCTCTTCTACATTTGGGTTTGCAGCTCTATCACCCATTTCTCTAACTAAGTCTATATCTTCTGTTGATGCAATAAATGGAACGACTTCAGATGTATGAGAAGCCAACCATTCCTCATTAATGCTAATCTCATGCTTTCTGTAAAGCTCAGTGCCTACTAAATGCCTAATTGCATCAACAACACGAGATGGAGATATAGTTTCCACCATAAAACTGTGACGATATTCTAATCGGCGTTTGAGGTGGAGCTGAATAACCTCTGCGTCACTAAAGGCCCTTGGAAGGGAAGTTACGACATTCGCAACTGGAATCGGCACATTTACTACAGCTCCTTTTATGCTATTTTGACGATCATAATCTAAAGACTTTATGATCATGAACGGTAGCCGCGGAGAAACTAATCTTTCTTCTAAGCTATATAAATCCTTCAGACATTCTGGAAGTGGTGGGAAATCTAAGCCATTAGTAATGGAATTATTAGGTTTTCTTCCATCCTTAATTGAACGGCTACAAGATTTACAAAACGAATGCTTGCCGTTCACAGGAGGAAATTGATCGGACAAAAACAGAATGTCTGAGCTAAATTCATTATTTTCTAAAATATATTCCCTACTTATCCTGTCTATCTGGTGAGGAAACCACAAACCTTTACAACAAATGCAAACATGGTCAGGGCCCTGTTTAATTGATTTGTTGTAAGTGGCTATTAAACTTTGTAAGCTATTCCTAATGGGTCGTGCCTGTTCCTCAATGGCATTCGCTCGTGCCTGCTCATTTCGGGCAGCATTACGCTCATTTTCTGCTGCCCTATTCTCTGAAATGCTCCTATACTGACTTACTCTTTGGCTTAAATTTCTGACTGAATCTACTGCTATCTGGCGTGCTCTTATACGAGCACTTCTTCTTTGAGCTGTATTTCGAGCTCTCTCAACTAACCTACGAACAGGATCATTTCGACTCTGTGACCTAGCTATTCTATCTACTTCTCTTTCTAATATTCTAATTTCTACATTTTGCCTTCTCTCAAAGTGCGCCTGACTATTGCGCACTTGCTCTATCCGTCTAACTAAAATATCCTGTCTTCTCTGCGATCTTCGCAAAGTGTCTACTGCTTGCTCTCTTTGCCTAATCTGTGGATCCCGTCTCCTAATTGTTCTCGGAAGTGTCAGCTGCCTGTTCGCGATACCTTTCTTGAGAATTTTCCCTACGAATTCGTCTGCTAAGGGTATCTCAAGCCCTCTCGCTCTGCCTAACTTGTGGATCCTGTCTCCCTTATTGTCCTCCCACGCGAAGTATTGGCTGCCTGTTCGCGATCCCTTGCTTCAGAAATTTCCCTACGACTTCGTCTGCTTAGGCATCTGGAAGCCCTCTCACTCTGCCTTACTTGTGGATCCTGTCCCTTGACTGCCCTACGCGAAGTATTGGCTGCCTGTTCGCGATCCCTTTCTTCAGAAATTTCCCTACGACTTCGTCCGCTTAGGGCATCGGAAGCCCTCTCACTCTGCCTTGTTATAGGATCCTGTCGCCTTATTGCCCTACGCCTTGAAGTATTGGCTGCCTGTTCGCGATCCCTTGCTTCAGAAATTTCGCCTGAGCGACTTCGTCTGCTTAGGCATCTGAAGCCCTCTCGCTCTGCCTAACTTGTGGATCCTGTCTCCTAATTGTTCTGCGCGACGTATTGGCTGCCTGTTCGCGATCCCTTTCTTCGTGAAATTTCCCTACGACTTAGTCTGCTAAGGGCATCTGAAGCCCTCTCGCTCTGCCTAACTTGTGGATCCTGTCTCCCACCACTGTGCGCGACGTATTGGCTGCGCCTGTTCTGTTCAATCTCAAACGCGCACTTCTCCTACGGAGTGATCGCTGCTGTGAATTCCCAATCTGTTCTACTAATCTATTTTTCACTCACTGCCCTACGGATTCTTTAATTTGGGAATTTAACTCTCGCTCTCTATTTATATACTCTGCGTTCCTCTCTATTTATCCTATTTCTTTCCCTACGCCTTTGAGAACGTGCTGCAGCAGACAATTGCCTTCTTCGGGGCATTTTAAAATTATTAAATTAAATATATAAAATACTCTAAAGATATAAATTAAAAATTTATAAAAATTACAAAAATGTTATGTGTTACAAATTATATAAAAATGCTGGGATTTTTTTATAAAAAAGAAAAATTATTAAACAAATAAAAATATTATTATTTATTTGAAAAATTAAATTAATATTTATTAAATATTATTAATATAATTAGTCTT
>JAEIGM010000282.1:0-44894 GCA_018903735.1 Drosophila cardini
AAAATATTTAAGAATTTGTTAAAGTATTTAATTAGAAATTTGAGAACTATTTCATTTAGCAGCTCACATGACGTATGAGCAATGTGTGCAAAAGAGCGATTTACGAAAGGGGGTGGGAAAGGGGTGGTAGGAAGTGTGGTGGGGAGAGTTAATTGGGGGGTTTGGGGTAGTGCGACTGGTTTTGAAATTAGATTTCAGGTGCTCTGTAAAAGTTTTGGGCAACTGAATCCGCATACGGTAATTATAAATAGCTTCCTGGGACCGCAGTCACTTGTGCCTTCTACATACCTTGGCATTAAGGTGTG
Source organism: Drosophila cardini (assembly GCA_018903735.1). Lineage (NCBI taxonomy): Eukaryota > Metazoa > Arthropoda > Insecta > Diptera > Drosophilidae > Drosophila > Drosophila cardini. Next base: position 306 of record JAEIGM010000282.1, read on the forward strand.
TGTGTGCGAGTGTGTGTGCGTGTGTGTGTGTGCGAGTGTGTGCGGAAATTATTTTACATGCTGCTCAAGTGGCCAAACGCTTGTTTTTAATTAGTTTGCGCCGCAGTAGCCAGAAGCTTGCTTAGGCATCCCCAACAACAGGAGAAAGCGAAAGGTGAGAGAATCACAGGTGTGCGTGTGTATATATGTGTGTGTTTGGGTATGTATATGTGTGTGTCTGTTTGTGTCCAATTTAACCATTTTAATTGAAAACCGCAAGTGACCGAGCAAATATGTTTGCGAATTGTTAAATGCTTCGCATAATTTTCTGCAAAATTTTGCTGACGAACTGCAATCATCGGTTGAAAACTTAACCGTGTAGCACCGAACGTATAATTAATTTAAATTAAAGTGTAGTGCATACACTGCAAAAAATTGTTCATTTAAATCTTAAACTTTTTATGTTATCTTTAAATTTAAGCTGTTCTTTAAGTGAGGTAAATAGCTTGAAAAATATCAAAAAATAATTAATAAAATTTTATCTCTAAAAAATAAAAGTAGTAATTTATTTTTGGACTTTAAAACATTATCTTTAATTGATTTTTTAAGAAAATCTTAGTAGTTCTTTTTCTAAGTGTTTTAATTTTAATTGGGAAACTAACTGGAAAGTTACAATTACTTATAATTTTAAGGGAAAAACGCATCTGGAAAGCATATATCAAGTAAATTTTACTATCATGCTCTAAGGAGAAAAGAATTCTTTTGAGTTATAAGCCAAAAATTCTAAAATTCAATTCAATTAGTTATTTTATGCTCATATTTTTTTAAATAATTGGTGAGTTCTGACAATTTTTCATAATTTTATAAACTTAAATGTGATGAAAGTAGAATTATTTAAACCTTATCCTAATCTCTTCATCATTAATATATATTAACTAGTTACAAGCCTCAATCAAGTATTTTAACACCATTCTAAGAACATTCAGAATTATTATTTGAAGCCCCACAAAAGTACAGTTATTTTCTATGTACATTTGAAGCATATAAAGTATAAATTTCTCAAATAATTTTCTTTGAGTAAATTAACGAAAGAATTTTGCTGCCCGCATGTGTGTCTCATTTTGTTATTCCCGTTTCAATTGAGTTTAGCGTTAATGTGCAAAGTCTCACCACACGTAACACTGTGCAACAGAAGTGGAAACAACGGTAAAAGTATAGAGAAGTAGCCGTCATTATTATCGGATGAAACGGGTTGATGGTTGATGGTCATCAGGTGTCTTGCGAGTTACCCGTTTCTCAATGTCTAATGTCACGCCTCGAGTTTCCGCATCCAATAAATGTCTTCGTTTTGGTTTCATTTTCGAGTAGGAAAGAGAGGAAGGGAAGGCGAAAGAGAGAGAGAGAGAGAAAGAGAGAGAGAAAGAGAGAGAGAAAGAGAGAGTGGGGAAATGAAGAGAGACATCTAAACAGCGTCATCATGAGTCGCTTGATGTTGCGCCCATTTGAGCTTTGCCAGCATCACTTTTCACTTCCTTTCGCCACTTAATTTTAGTTTTACTATCATACGTTTTTGTAGCCGATAAAATTAACCCAAAAACAAAAACAAAAAAAAAAAAAAAATTAAAAATAAAAAAATATATAAATGTATATATAAAACTACCGCGCGAAATTGCAGTGAACCCGCAACGGATCTTTCATATACAACATAAGTCGGATACAGGTAGGAAGGTCAAGTTGGCAGGGGAAAGTTAGGGAGGTGGTAAGGGGGGGAGGGAGGTAGGAAGAGCTTCCCTAACTGGGACAGCAGTCAACACCTCATGGCGTGTTAATAAACCATCAATAATGAAGAGACCGCTCGGTAGCGAACGCGTCAGCGGAATCATCAACGGAATCATCAACGGAATTGGAATCGCAATCGAAATCGGACTCCAAAACGGACTTGAAATTATGCTCGAAATCTTAACCCAAATCGGACATGATCAATGCCAAAGCCAAATGAAGCGTGGCCAATGCAACAATTCATTAACAATATTAAGAACCTGTAGTCAAAAAGTTTGAAGGGGTCTGCTAGGTGTGTGAGAAACACCTTATAGTAAGATATAGGATTTCGAATCTGTACAAAGATCAGGCTTAAATTGAACCCGTTCTCCACATTTTTGCTGCAGTTAATTGCAAGAATTTAAAATGTCATAACTTGAAAATTATTTTAACTATCTATACCAAACTCACATATTATATATATGGTACTACTGGCTGTATTCCAACTAAATTTGGTTTGAATCGGACTAATATATCTTATAGCTCCCATATGATTATTGTGTAATGAAACGATAAAAGTACAAAAAACTTTATTTATCGTAATCAAATTCATACGGGTTGTATATGGTAGAGTATTTCGAATGAATATTTCATTATTCAGATAAATATTTCACAAAAGTTTGGTAAGAATTTATAAATTTCTATCCCCAACCTTTAATAATATAGTTTCGCTTCAGAGTACACGGTCTTTTACAGTCGATTCACTCATCTGTACTGACTCTTCACTGACTAGCTAAACATAAGTATAATAAGCAGTCATATAAAAATCAGGCAACAAGCTGCAGCGGTTCCCGCCCTACCCTGCTCTTCCCTTCCCTACCCTTCCCTGCCCTTCCCTCCCCACCCCTTCCCCACATTAGCTACACTATACAATGCGTCGCAGCAGCGGAAGACAAACAATTTCTTGGAATTGATTTCTTGTGGTTTTTGTGGCATGTAGCCCTAAAAATGCCAAAAGACATTGCCCGAGGGATGAAGAGGGAGCAAAGCATAGAATGGATTCATTCCTTTCGAGGAATTTTCATGCATAAACCAGATGATATTGGGAGCTACTCTTTGGTAGCATGTCAGTGGCACTGAAAGTGCCATATTCCATGTGGTTAGAACATCCAGATTTATCAGCTCGAATTTGTTATCGATATCTGTTATTCAATAGCTTAAATGCTACCACATGTCAGTTCTATGAATGGATGCAGACCATAAAGAGAAGGATCAGCCAATGAACCTTTAGGACTTAGAAATATTTTTATTTATTAAAGGAAGTAATTAAGTTATCTACTAAGATAAAAATTAACTTACAAAATAATTTTAAAATCATGTATATTCTGTAAATTTATTAAGAAAATTTTATTCAGTAATTTATCTGCATAAAATCGTTCAAAAAAGATTGTTTCGATTGGGATTAGTTGACTATCGGACTAAACTATTAATAATACTTAAAAAAAATAATATTTATTGAATAATTAAATAATATAAACATCGTAAATAGTTAAAATTATTTAAAAATAGAATTTATTAAAAAATTTTAAAAATTTTAAATTTTATTACGTTTTAATAATTTCTAATTTGTATCTATTATCTCGACTTTAACAGCAACACATTAATTTATCTTTCAAGTGTCTAATGTCAATTGTTTAAAGAGTCGACTTGTTAACTTGGGCAAAAGCAAGTGGCGCTGAGATTCTTGTTGTTGTTGTTGTTGTTGCTGTTGTTGGCTAAAAGCCGTCAATCAATCAGGTCTCAACAGTGTTCGGCTGAACAGATTTGCTGACAGAGAGCCAAAAACTCCCATACAGCAGCTGATTTTTCTCACAATAATTTGTAGTGGCCGCTAGATTTAGCCTTTTTTCTCCTCATTCCTCTTTTTTTGTACACATTTCTGTTGTTGTTGTTTTCTTTTTTGCCACAAAGACACCTGTGTGCACGGCCCAGTTAGTTGCAGACAAGCCGCCAAATATGAGACTTGACTGCAGTTCCAGCAGCTCCAGCAGCTCCATTGCTGGCCATAAATCTGTAGACAACTTTCCAGTTGAGTGCTTAACAATTTTCAACACGCGCAGTCTACAAAGACTCAGAGCCACACCTGAGCTGTAGCCAAAGCTGAATCTAAATCTGACTCTAACTCTGAGTCTGGTACCTGAAACGGTCGTATAGATAGGTAAGACGCCAATGAGAAGGTGGAGGAGACTAGAGGAGACTGGAGGAGGAGGAGGGGGGCTCTGAATGTTGTGGAACCATGGGAACGCCAATGCCGTACTTTAAACGTCCTACGCTCAAGAGAGATACCGACAGTTCTACTTCTCTGCTATACCGCTGTTCCCCCCCTCCCTGAACTCCTCCCTTGATTTTTGCACTCCTTTGACTGCACTTCGATAATGTGTAATAGTTCTATTAGTCGCATGTTGGCGCGTCTCTGGTTACAGCTAATCTCTGGCTACCAACTTTGGTCTGCTGTCATGAGAACCAAGAACTGGACGGAGAGCAACAAAAAAAAAAAAAAAAATTAAAACTAGTTAGAGCTGCTTAACAGAGCTACAGACCATAAGACACCCGACATATAATTTATTTTAAGCCTTAAAAACTATAAATAAAATGGAAAACATGTAAAAAAATGAAATAAGTTAATCGTGTATTTCATTTAGAAGTTATAGCTGTTTAAAAATCGAACGTAACGAAACTGTTGCATACTTTAAGGCGGGTAAGCAGCTTTAAATGGCCATAACTTTTGTTTGGAATGGTAAATCTGGTTGGTTTTGAAAATAATGATTAATGCGAATATAACAAACAATTGAGCATAAGAAAAAAACAGTTAGCTATTTTTACCAAGCTAACCACACAGTATACCCTTACTCAGTGCTTAACGGGTATAAAAAATCTTTGGCCTGAATAGTTATGCAGTTGAGTTGCCAAGTTGACCAGTTTAAACAGCTGAGCTTAGCTGGACTGAGCTGAGCTGAGTAGTTGAACAACAGTTGGAAATATCCGCCAACTGATGGCGCCACATCTCCGACGCTTCGGTTGCCCAATTTGGAGCGTACGCCGAACCGGTTCACGATTGTAAATTTGATTTGCTGTCCAATTAAAACGGAAATATTTTTGACTTAATTTCATCTATTCCTCTATCTATTTAACCAGCTAAATGTTTATCTGTTTTTTTATCTGTCAGTCTATCTAACCATCTGATTTTGATGGCCACAAAGATGCTGTTTAATATCTTTATACTCGAGACTTTTTCAAAAATTTACGACCGTTGCCGCCCTTTTTTCTGCTCCTTTTTTTTTTTTTTGGAAATCCACATCCGTCTCTTGGGTGCATTTTACGGCACCTGCTCGGAATCATTTTGGACCTTTAAAAATGTTTTATAATACTGACAGACCCCAAAAATGGTTATAGAAATATGAATAGAGTTGTCATGGAGTTTTACGGTCACTAAAACTGTCAAATAATCTACAAATGAATTGCATTTGACAAACGATCCACACAGAATTCCAACATTGTTTAAGACTCAAATTCTTGAAGTTCTCAATGCGTTCTGAATTTAAGACAACTTTAAGTTGCCCACGCGCTGAGCGGATTACGCACCTCATTGGAATTGACAATAGATGGAAATTCTCTGTGCTTTTTATAGGAAATTTTCCGGAAAAGTTAATGTTTGAAAGCAGTTTTAGTTCTCTTTTGATAGGGACAGTTTTTGTAGAGATTTTGGTTTTTGTACTTCAAAGACTGAAACTTAATACTAACTTTTATTAGCAAAACAACTTAAAATACATATTAAATTTCCTGTACTTTAAAACAACAACAATTTTTATACTCTCTGCAAGAGAGAGTATATTGTGTTTGTGAAAAGTATGTAACAGGGAGAAGGAGGCGTGGCAGACCCCATAAAGTATATATATTCTTGATCAGCATCACAAGCCGAGACGATATAGCCATGTCCGTCTGTCCGTCTGTCCGTCTGTCTGTCTGTCTGTCTGTCTGTCTGTCCGTCTGTCCGTATGAACAAACAGATTTCGGAGATGGTAAGAGCTACAAGTTTGAATTTGGTCTCAATCGACTCGATATTAAGTCAGTCAATACAAGAATCTTTTTTTTTTTCGATGCCACGCCCCGTTCGCCCACAATGAACAAAAAACTAGAAACACCTCGGAAAAAATTGGTGTTTTAGGCGAATATCTCAATAACTATAGCACTTGGGAATACCCTTTTGGTATGGAGGTTCCTAGAGACGGCATAAATGCATTGTCATCAAAAATTTTGGACTGCCACGCCCCCCCTTTCCCACAAGAAATAAAATAATTTGCAAACTTCAATGCCGATTTTAAGGCATATGTTCTTATCGTACAGTTTTGTTATTTCGCACTCATTTGAAGACAAAATATATTAAACTATCCTGAAAGTTGCATCTTAATCGGACAATAAACAAAAGAGCTAGACATGTAAGAAAGTTGATAATTGAACGCAATGCCAATGCATGTGTGCGAGCGAGATAGAAACATACAAACATGTGAGCGAACGTTTTCGCTGCTTGCGTAGCTTAGCGGCAGCGCTGCTCGCGAATGCTGGCTGTGCCGAGCAATTCTGTATGTATAACATATACACAAATACATATGTGCGTGCATACTTTTAATGTCAAATGTATATGTGTGTGTATACATACAATCAGATGTTTTTGTTTCAACGTGTTTTGTTGCAAGTATCAATTGATATATGTACTTGGATACCGATTTTATTAAAATGATCGGGAATAAAATGCAGAGAGTATTCTACGGTCGGGCGTGCTCGACTGTACTTTTCTTTCTTGTTATTAAATAATTAATATTTTTTTTTAATTTTCATATTAAAAAGGTTTTATGGGTAAAATTTTGAGTGCGAGGCTAAGATTTTCAGCATGGAAATTCAATTCCCCGTGTAAAAATTATAAATAAACACTAATTCTTTTATTAAACTAAATAAAATTGTAAATTAGTTGATAAGAATAATATTAATAAATTTTTTCAATTTTTTAATGTGCAGAAAAGTAATTTTAAAGTATTTCTTGTGTAAAAAATTGTATATAAATACAAATTCTTTTATTTACCTTGCTAAAATTTTTAACTAGTTAATAAGAATAATATTAATAAATTTTTGCAATTTTTCAAAATTGAGGATATGGTGAAGTGGTATATGTAGATGAGTTTTTAGTTTATTTTTAAGACTTAATAATTTTTTAAGGCTTTCTGTAGAATGAGTAAATATAAACAAGTAAGATAGGCTACAGTCGAGCGAGCCGACTGTAAAAGATCCCGTACTCATTCTAGTGCGCGTTTTACCATACATATAAGTAGTTTTCGAACGATTTGTCCTATGGGAGCTATAGGCTATAGTTGCCCGATCCAGACCAAACTTGGTGGGGATAGTTACAATGGTACCATACACATAATGTGATAGTTTGGTTACAGTCGCTCTACTAAAACTTCATGTCTCCATACAAATCACGAATTTTCGGCCGATTTGTCCTATGGGAGCTATAGGCTATAGTTGTCCGATCCGGACCAAACTTGGTGGGGATAGTTACAATGGTACCATACACATAATGTGATAGTTTGGTTGCAATCGCTCAACTAAAACTTCATGTCTCCATACAAATCACGAATTTTCGGCCGATTTGTCCTATGGGAGCTATAGGCTATAGTTGTCCGATCCGGACCAAATTTGGTGAGGATAGTTAGATAGGTACCATACAGACAGACGGACAGACGGACATCGCTATATCGTCTCGGCTGTTGATGCTGATCAAGAATATATATACTTTATGGGGTCGGAAAAGCCTCCTTCTGCCTGTTACGCACATTTCGCTTCAGACAAACTTAATAGACCCCTATACTCTTTTTTAGAGTACGGGGTCTAAAAATAAAAATATATGCACTTTAAAAAATTATATTCATGTCTCAGGAATAGTTTTAAAACGATAAAGTAATGTAATATGAGATAAAGTGACTGATAAGCTATAAATAAATAATAAATATATAATTACTAAATAAAGAATATATAAATACTTAAATTAAACATACTTGATGCTAGTCAAACATTAATTAGTTTAACAATCTATATTAACAATGGTTTTTTGATTGTTTTACTTGCTTAAAAAACTAAGAATTAATGAGTTTTTTTACAAATGCTTTGATTATGTTGACTTTGTGTTTGAGTTCAGTTTATTCCCCTAGTTGAGCATAATTGAGCTCTACAACAATTCCAATTTCGACTTTTAACTCAATACAGGAAGACGGGCCCTTAATTTTGAAAGGGAGGAACTTTGGTTCTTTGTTGTTAGTTATTAGTTAAATGACTTGTTTATACTATTGTTTATTTCTACTTGTATTTGCCAGTTCATTCATACAAATTGTGATTCTTCTTTTCAATTGAAATACACCCACACAAATTTCCCTAACTCTCACTGTGTCTCCCTCTCTTTTTCTCCCTTTTTTCTCCCTTTTTCCTTGCTTTCTGTTTGTTTTTTTAGTGACTAATTCATTCATCTGCTCATTGCCTTTCATTGATCTCTTTGTCTGACTGCTTTTGTTCAATTTCCATATTTGCACAAATGCTAACATTCTGAATATACTCGATCCTGTTCAGATCGACACTATATGAAACAGCTGTACAATTTTTTGACTGGCGCCAGTTGCCATTTCCAAATCCCTCTTTTATCCCTCTTTTCCCTTTTCCCAATTGGTTTTCCCCGCCTCTGTCACTCTGTCGTTCCTTTTGCCAGTCAACAGCTTCATCTCTAATTATTCAATGTAATTAAGTTGATTGCGATGTAATTGTGCCAGAAATTTATGCCCAATTGCCAGTCCGTTGGCTCCATTGGCTACATTGGCTCCTCTCATGCTATTGCCCTTTCCCTTTTTTAATCCCTCTTTCCATTCTCCTCCCATTCCCCTGGTTTTCCCCTTTGGTATTCCCCCTCATTTGCGCATTCTTTTTGGCTTTGTCTTTTGTCTGTTCGCATTTCTACATATTTTTAGCGGACACATCGATGCTCTGTCTGCTCTGGCAGCTCTGGCAGCTTTTAACTGTGCTAATTGTTTGGCTCATTTCAACTAGTTCACTAGACAACTTTGAATTCTATTTTAAATAGATGATTTAGGTGTTATTTTAAGGAATTTGTTCAAATTTGTATTAATAAAATTTTCAAATTCAATAGAATTTTTTTAAACTAAACAAAAAGCTTATAAACATTTTTAAAGATATATAAATTTTTGTTATAGAACATGATCTAAAATTTTTTTTTTTTTTTTTGTCGGACTATGTCCATCCGACACAAAAAGGAAAATATTTTAACTTAAAATTTGTATTAAAATTAAATTACAAAATTTTTAAAAATTACAACTTTTTTTAGTAATAAAACTGACATTAATGTTAACATTAACATAATATGAATATTAATAAACTATTTGCGTCTATTTGATTACATTAATATTTATTGACTAGAATTTTAAGTTCTACAAAAGTATCTTTAAATCAGTTTATTGCTTAAGCATAATTTATAGATTTTTTTAAAAAATTTTATTTATTTATTTATTTTTTTTTTTTTTAAATTTTATGCACGTAAATAAAACAAAAATTATTTAAAATATCTGAATTTGATGTTAATTTAAAATTTTGATTTTAATGTTTGGGAAAAGTATCTAAGTTTCCATTTCTTTAAAATAAAATACTGACACAAAACAATCAACATTAAGTCTGATATCAATAGCTAAAAAGCTTAACTTCTTCTCTAAATTTAACAATTATTTGTTATATATTTTTTTTAATTTATAAATCAAAATACTTTGATTTTATAAAATTTTTAAAAAGCGAATTTTTTAAAATTATTGGGAGATTTTTTTGATAAATTATTTGACATAAAATATTTATAAAATGTTTAGATAATAAATTTTTACACAGAAAAAAATGTATTTTTTTTTAAAATTTATTAGAGTAATCTGCTTAACAAATTCGTAGAGTATTCACTTATCGGTCATTATATTTTTGCAAACTCTTTTTTTTACTGTTTGTTTATTTGTTTTTTGCTTACAGTTTGCTTATGAGCTTTGAGATAAATTTGTACAAAGGTTTCATGTATTTTTCTGCGCTCTCATCAAAGTCAGCTGGCTGAACAACAGCAGCCAAGTCTTCATCATCATCATAATCATCTTTATCATCATCATCAGTAGTGTCTTCATGGCCAACAAATGCGGAAGCGTTTAATGAACATTAGACAGCGACAACAATCGCAGACAACAAGCGAAATTGTTGTTGAAAAATAAACAAATAAACAAATAAATGTTGAAAAGCGGCAAAAATAGAATCGCCGCTTAGCCAACAATTTATTAACCAACAGTTTTTGGCCAGCAATAACAACAACAACAACAACAAACTTGGCAAATACAGTAGCCACCCTCTTGGAAGAGTTCAGTTTGACGTTTAAAGCTGACAAGCGACATGCACAAAATCCGCTCAAACCACCCTCGCCATGCCCCCACTCCCACTCCCCGTTACCCTTTCCGGCCATGACTCATGCCAATTTTTAAATCGCTAGCCTAAGCTTAAGCACAGATTACTTAGTCGCTATGTGCATGTGTGTGTGTGTGTGTGTGTGTGTGTGTGTGAATATCGTAAATAAAACCTTCACAATGCACAGAGCAATTGAATGCGAAATATGAAATATGTTTGAAAATTATTCAGCTTTGAAGTGAATAAAGTGCGAAATGAATGCATAACTGAAGGGTGAGAGAAGTAGAGAGAGAGGGGGAGAGAGAGGGGGAGAGAGAAGTGAAGCCAGGGGGAGGGAGTGGGGTAGACAGAAAGACGAAGAGAACTGCGAATGGTCATGCACAGATAAGAGCTAAAATAGCTGCTGTTTGTAGTGTCATTTAGCTGCAAAAAAAATTAGCTTTTAAATCCAAAACTTAACATTGTATTTAAAGTGCAGTAAAAGATACAAAAACAACGGAAATTCCACGCAAAAAAATTTTATAAAATTAATAAATAAATTTAACTGTCTCTGCTCCAAATCAGTTTAAAAATTAATCAGCAGCTTTCTAAAACTAGAAATAAAAGAAAATTAATCACTAGTATAAATAGCTAGATACCCAGTAGATAATAAAAATGAAGTCACTTAATTTAAAGGATTACAAAAATAATTTGGTTTCTAAGTATCTTAACTTAAGTTTCAATTAAACCCATTTTTAAATATTTTTTAAATAATTCTTTATTTTTCAAAATATACAAATTTAATTTCATTAATTTTTTTGAGCACTTCTACAGGGCATCTTCTTGTCGTTAATTGTTACTAAAGCCCACCACAGCATGAGATTTTTCTATAATTTCGGAAACTTTAGGATTGGATGCTTCTAAATACTCGGAAAGTCGAAGCAATTTTATTGTATTTGCCAATGTTTTGTTGGACCACAAAACTAAAGACTTTCAAGCCCATAAATTTTGGCATACAAAAGGTTCGAACAATCAAAACAAAACGTATGGCTTAAAAATATGTATAGAAAAGACTGTAGGTTAAAGAAACGACTGTAAAAGACCCTGTTGCAAATTTGGCAAAGAAATTATAGTTACAGAAAGTAGGCTAAATCTGGTCTAGATAAAACGCTTAAAAGGCTGAACTGGAATAATTACGCCTCTTTCTGCCTACTACACACAAATTTTTCCGACACTCCTTATACACCCCTCTACACTTTTTGAGCACAGGGTCTTTTAAGCGGCCACTTGAAACTGAATTGGATTTAGATTTGGATTTGGATTCGAACTTTTGGTCGATTATTGGTTGTTGGTTGTCGGCTGTCTGTTGGTCTGCGGTGCTCAGCACTGCGGGTAACTAATTTGAATATTGATATGATTCCGATATTGTTTTCAGAGGCCCCCGTAACTCGTCGCATAATTAACGCGCAAAAATTAGCGCGCGTGTTAAACGCGTGCGCAGAACAAGTTCGTCGAGTGCCAGTTAGATCTGTAGGTGTATCTAGTATCTACATAAACAGTATCTTGTAGATGCGTCTACACAAGATAGTGGCGGAGAGGGAGAGGGAGGAGGAAAGGGAAACATTCAACTTGATCTTCATTTACCTTGTTGCCATGTCGTTCATCTGACTATTTCGCATTAATTTACTGTCAATTTGTGATACATTTAGTTACATCAAAAACATTGTGCTCGACAAACAAATACTCAGTGGTGTTGAATGGAAATTTTATATATAAGACTAAGCAATGTCACACATAAAAAAATGCCATAAAAATAATAATGATTGGAATTAAAATTAAAAAATATTTTAAAAATATAGTAAATTATATTTTTAAATATTTTTAAATTTTATAAATTTTATAGTTAATTATATTTTAAAACATTTTTAAATTTTAATTCCAATCATTATTATTAAAAAAATTTTTTTTTAAAAAACGGAGATTAATTCTTACAATTCCAATTGATTTTACTTACTTTATAAAAATTTCAAGCATACTAAAATCCAAAAAAAAATATATTAAAATATTTAAAATAACTTCAATTAACAATATTAAATTACAAATATTTTAAGCTTAAATTTTTTAACCACTGAATTCTTACAAAGCATTGAATAACGATCATTCGTGTAATGTAAAGTATTTATCGATAGATCGTTAAGCTAGTTATGTTAAATATCGATTAATTTGTGTTATCCAGGATATTTATCGATAAGTCCTTCGGACTGGATGACTTTAGGATAAGCTTGATCTTGAGTCAAGATCTTCTTTCCAAAACTTTCATGAGGCGCAGATGTGCTCTAAGCCTGCTTTCATTTAAAGAAATGAAATCTTATGATAAACCAACCATCCAAATTTATTTATATAAAATTTTTGTACTTAACAGTCTACAAATTTGAAATAAAGGTTGGTTTTGAAAACTAAATTTTCTTTGATTTACTTAAAAATATTTTAAAATTTTGTTAAGTCCACAAAGCTTAGAAAAGAAGATAAAAGTGCTATAAAAAAATGTCTACCTGAAAGGCTATACTATGCTTCTTAGGCTTCAAAAAATATCTTAATTATTAATTTACTTCCACTTTTAATTTTAAAATACCATTTTACAGGGTATTAAATCCACATTACTATAGGATAAAGCCTTGAGGGAATTCAGTCTTCTCTCTGTTTATTTTGTGTTTCTTTAAGTCGACATCGATTTATGTGGAGCACTCCGATTACAAATAGCCAACAAATATGTAAATCAAATGTATTTAAATGCCATCGATACGCTTAAGATATACTACTCCACTGCCAGCTATATAGTATATGTATACCATATATTATATATACTTTATAACATGTACATGGTGTAGCTTTGTCTTTTGTGAAATTCTCATTAAAAGATAAGCAAACTACAAGACTGATAATATTTAAATCATAATTTAAAGCCCTGGCCACGTGTGACTCGAAAATCGAATTAAATTCATCGACTTTACAAAGAGAATCAAAGTTTCTTTCATTGATTTCGATGATAGAATCGTTCTATGAAATCAAACCATATTTCGCACAGTGACAGACTGAATAATCAATGACGGAAATTCCAAAAAAAAAAAAAAAAAAAAAAAAAAAAAATTGGAAAAAAAACAAATCAAATGGTAGAAAAAAAGAGCTTAGTCAGAGACAGAGACAGAGTCAGAGACAGAGTCAAAGTCTTTGCCTTGGCCTATAAAACACCGCGGATCTTTGGCTCATTTTGGCATTAGTTTTTTTTATAAAATTTATTTTCTTATGTATTCCCCTTGATGACGTCGTAGTTAATACACACCCGAAACGCCTTAAGCTTTTTCCCACGCCCAGCTGGCCAGCAAATCAAAAAGCCAAAAGACAAAACAATAAAAAAATGGAACAAGAAAGAAAAGTACAGTCGAGCTCGCCCGACCGTATAATACTCTCTGCATGCATTTTATTCCCGATTGTATTATGAAATTTTTAAAATCGGTATCCGGGTATTAAAAAACAACAAAGTATAATCGAACACGCCCGATTACTTCTACAGTTCGCCGCTCGAGTTAGTTTCCGATTATTCAAACTTAAATCGGTATCCAGGGAACACCACGTGGAGGTCATTGCGATGCAATTAGATCTTTGTAATAGATCTTCGAGTCGACTTGAAATTAGTAATTTTTAGAAAAATTACAAATTTCCATGTTCCCCGCGCGGAAAAAAAAACAAAAAAAATTCCCGACCTATCAACTTATAGCCCTAAAATGCTTACCGAAATCGCGTCGTGAATACTGTGCACTGTCTCAAAGGTTTTTGCGCTGGCTTGGCCAAGCGACACATTTGAAAATGCCCAGTCGATGTGTGTATCGTCACGTGTTGTGGACATTTTCAAATCTAAAAGGGATCTAAATCCCTTCCTAACTAAGCTTTCATATGTTTCCCTAGCCTGAGTGAGAGCGCTTAGACATAAATTAAAATCTCCTAATATTACTACTTCACTACCTAAAATTTCTCCATATTCTACAAATAAATCCTCAAACTCACTTCTAAATTTAGGTAACGAGTAATGGGGGCTTTTGTAAACTATCAAAATACCTATAGACTTAAACTTTAAAACTGCATACTCGAATACGTGCGAACCATCAATATTGCGACCTGTGGAACAAAGACTAACATTCTCAAAAAGTTCGTTCCTGACGAAAACAAGAATGCCTCTTTGTGATCGAGTCCTACCTTCTTCTAAACAGTCTAAACGTACAGCAATCCTATATCCTGAGACTTCATAAGTCTCATTTGGGAAGGTCGAGCCTTCAACAAAACAAAGCATAGATGCATGGAGCATTAGCTTGTCACTCTGAACACTTTTAAGATGACAGTGCAGACTTTGGACATTATGGAATATAATTTCGAAATTGGAACTGTTAACTAAGTAGTCGAAATGCGTACTAAGTAACTTAATGGAGCGTAATTTTTCTAACTCTTCCTGAACAACATTTCGACCTTGGAGGGGCCTCGGAGGGTTGAAATTGCCTACTATAAACAGTCCAGCTGCACTTGTCGCTCTACTACAGCCAACATATAAAGCTGCTCTATCTAAGCCATCGGATACGTGGACCACCACCTTATTAAAGGTTGCACCCTGGCTTTTATGGATAGTTATACCTTCAGCAGGTACGATCGGAAACTGTTTGCGATCTATAGTAACATTTTCATTTTTCCTATACTGAAAACTTCTAACAGTTTTTTCTACTGGGGTCCACAATGGATTGGGTAGATTTCTATACTTTAAACGTAATTCTTTTCCTACTCTTTCTTCAATGAAATCTACCCATAGAAGAATAGGATGACTGTTTGAATCTAAATCTATCTGTCTAAGTATTCCTGTTGCTCCATTAACTAAGCCATCTGAAGTATCTATATTAACAGTCATCATGTATTTTGCTGTCGTCTTTAAAATGAGAGAACTACACAAACCCTGGGTTTCTGAAGTTTTGAATCCTTTAACGGATTCAAGAATGCGGGCCTTGTTTGCCTCACCTAAATTACTACCCTTTATAAAATCCTCAGCATTTGAACAATATTGAGTGGTCGCAATTCGATTCAGTTTTAAAACGTTATATGAATTTGTGTCGGCGTTGGAGTGGAAAAGATGAATAGCATCTTCTGGTATTATATCTTCCCTTACAACTCTTGATCTAATGAGCTCAATGTCTGAGGTCGTCATATGAGCGGATGCCATATTATTAAGGGCTACAGCAAATGGTTGGTCATCTCGTTGACGCATTATTTCCGTCAACTCGAAAAATTCAAACCTAATTTGATTGTTTTCCCACAGTGTGCCATGTAATTCACTGTAGGCTTGGCTAGAGGGTTGCTGAAATATCCACTTGTCGCCCACAGGCCTCAGTTGTCTGAGATCGCCGAACACGATGACAGGTATTCCTCCAAAAAAGTGATTACTTTTGAAAATTTGCTGTAGCCTCAGGTTAATAAAGCCAAACATTTTGGCTCCTACCATTGAAATCTCGTCAATAATGAGTAATTTGAGATCAATCAATCTCGAATGTAGCGTATTAACTAAGTCTGCGGATAAGGTCCCAATTCGATCGGACTGATTAATAGGAAGACTGAACATTGAATGGAGTGTACAACCTCCTATTCCGAATGCAGCCTTCCCTGTTGGAGCGGACAAAAGAACTTTAATAGAGTCAGGATTTGAGCCTCTTCTATTATTAAACCTAGTTGTAAGGGCTTGATATATTACCGAAATTAGTCGGCTTTTGCCGACACCTGCTCCACCACCTACAAATTCATAAAACTTTTTGCCTATTTTAAAATTATGCAAAACATGGTTCAGGTAAGTTTTCTGTTTTAAGTTTAGGGACGATACAATTTCCTCTAAACATGACGATGTCATTAAAACAGGCAACTTAACAAACTGAACAGTGTTGCTGTTTGGCCCATCTGCATTCTCGACATTTCCTATATTTAAAACGTTGAGTTGAGGATCTATTTCAGCTACACCTAATGCTCTAAACCTATTATCTACATTCTCCTGCTCATCTGAATTACCTAACTCTTCTTCCTGATTCTCATCTAATACTCTACTGAGAGCATCTTCTAACTCACTATCATTTAAAACGTTAAATTTCCTACGATTTGCCTCAATAAGCTCCTTATTCTGATTGCAAACCTCTTCGCAATTTCTCCTAATAAGCTCATCTTGCTCATTTCTCCACGGATAATACAGCATTACTAATTCCCTAAAATAGTTCTCCCTATCTTGGTTAACGTTATATCTCCTATAACGTATTATCCGTGGACTACGCCTTTCTCTAATAAATCCGCTACCATTGCGAAGAGGATAAACTTCGGTTGTTCCGAATCCTGCATTTTCGACCTCATCCTGTGATTCTTGGCGATTCCTACCTGCAGTTCTACTGAATGTATAATATGCCGCAAAATCTGCTAAGCATAAACTATTTAGATCATCTGGGCGGTGAACGTAATGATCTAATAGGCCTACTTCGAAAATGTCCTCTGAGTCTTCAGGCAAACTTCTGAGTTGTGCCCTAGACTTGAGCATTTGAACTCGTTTGTCAGGCAATCCAGTGTTTATGAAGACTTCTGCATTGCTGCTCTCTGACAACGACATCCCTAAACAGCAATAAGCTGCCTCCTGTGCAGATATTTCTGAGCCATTTATGAATTTATGCCCTATGTGCTGCAGTTTCTGCCTAATACTAAAATTTCCTGATCGCGCTTCTTCTACAGCTTCTCGCATAAGCTTGGACATACCTCTTTGCGACTTATTAATGTAATTGATAACATAACTGCAGCACGCATATGGATCTAATATAAACTGAATATCTATGTTGGCTCTCTGCATTGACAAAATGTGCGTGTTGTACGCATTCACCATAATGGCGTCGAAGCTTCTCTTTAAAAATATTTTTGGTCTGTTTAAACTAGATCTAATTGCAAGTATATAATCCTCAAAGCTAAGACCAATTTGAGGTTGCGAGAGAAAATTATTGAAATCATTAAGAGATTCCCTTATTTCACTATCTACTGGAGAACTCAAGAAATTGTTAATTTTCTCGAAGTTGTTTTGATGAATTGACTTATTCGGACAATCTTCTGGAAGAGGAAAGAGAATTTCTGTTCTAGGCAAAGGAGGATATGGTATACCAAAACGACAGATTTGCCTGTTTCTAATGCTACGCTGGCATGACGGAGTATGCTTATGCGTTTGGTATAATACGAAAGGTGTCAATTCATCGTTTGTTGGATTTTTTTCCGTCGTAATAAACCGATCAACAAACTCAACAACAGGCGGACAAGAGGAAGAATTGCTAGCATCAAACAAAGGGGCATCTTTCAACCAAAACATTCCATGAATGTGTGGTGAACCCCGATGTTGGAACTCTACTCGCCAATAATACTTGTACACAGAATGTCGGCCGAAAATGCCTCCATCCTTTTTCATAACTTTTAAGAGCTGTCTATACCTATAATCAAAATACCTAGCACAAGTAACTGGGTCTGATCTAATAAGTTCTACAACTTCAGACCTTTCTAATCTAGCTGCCTCTTCTTCGGTTAGAACTTCCTTCCTAACTGTTTTCTTCAAAATAACTATCAGTTCTAACCACTTGCTTTCTGCAGCAGAAAGCGTTATGAAGAAAGAAGGTATGCCAAATTGCCGAATCATGGCCATAACCTTCTTCTTCTCTGCTTCCCAATGAGCAGGAGACGAGCGAATGCCTTTTAAAATTTTAAAACCCTCATCAAACTGAATTAATCTATCTATTTCCTCATCGTTAAGGGCTGTCCTAACTGTTACGCCGCGGGAAGCGCTGTGCTTTCTCAAGCAAATGGAATAATTATTCCGCATATTTATCAGCTGCATTTTTCTAAGATTATAAAAAAGCTTATCTACCCTACAAGCCCTTCTATCGTAATTCCTAAGCTCTGATCTAATAATTTTTGTGTAGCTTTCTACACAATTTCGCTTGACTCCTGCATAAATCTTGGGAAAAGACAACTCCTCTGAATCACAATCAGTTATCATGTCCAGAGGCCGTTGTCCTTCCCCAGGGGCTATAGCTAACCTACTACCATCTAAGTTCTCTACTGGAACATTGTCCATTAGCGTTTCCTCACCTCCAGGATTTAGATCTTGCTCTTCTACTGGAGCGTTCTCTTCTACATTTGGGTTTGCAGCTCTATCACCCATTTCTCTAACTAAGTCTATATCTTCTGTTGATGCAATAAATGGAACGACTTCAGATGTATGAGAAGCCAACCATTCCTCATTAATGCTAATCTCATGCTTTCTGTAAAGCTCAGTGCCTACTAAATGCCTAATTGCATCAACAACACGAGATGGAGATATAGTTTCCACCATAAAACTGTGACGATATTCTAATCGGCGTTTGAGGTGGAGCTGAATAACCTCTGCGTCACTAAAGGCCCTTGGAAGGGAAGTTACGACATTCGCAACTGGAATCGGCACATTTACTACAGCTCCTTTTATGCTATTTTGACGATCATAATCTAAAGACTTTATGATCATGAACGGTAGCCGCGGAGAAACTAATCTTTCTTCTAAGCTATATAAATCCTTCAGACATTCTGGAAGTGGTGGGAAATCTAAGCCATTAGTAATGGAATTATTAGGTTTTCTTCCATCCTTAATTGAACGGCTACAAGATTTACAAAACGAATGCTTGCCGTTCACAGGAGGAAATTGATCGGACAAAAACAGAATGTCTGAGCTAAATTCATTATTTTCTAAAATATATTCCCTACTTATCCTGTCTATCTGGTGAGGAAACCACAAACCTTTACAACAAATGCAAACATGGTCAGGGCCCTGTTTAATTGATTTGTTGTAAGTGGCTATTAAACTTTGTAAGCTATTCCTAATGGGTCGTGCCTGTTCCTCAATGGCATTCGCTCGTGCCTGCTCATTTCGGGCAGCATTACGCTCATTTTCTGCTGCCCTATTCTCTGAAATGCTCCTATACTGACTTACTCTTTGGCTTAAATTTCTGACTGAATCTACTGCTATCTGGCGTGCTCTTATACGAGCACTTCTTCTTTGAGCTGTATTTCGAGCTCTCTCAACTAACCTACGAACAGGATCATTTCGACTCTGTGACCTAGCTATTCTATCTACTTCTCTTTCTAATATTCTAATTTCTACATTTTGCCTTCTCTCAAAGTGCGCCTGACTATTGCGCACTTGCTCTATCCGTCTAACTAAAATATCCTGTCTTCTCTGCGATCTTCGCAAAGTGTCTACTGCTTGCTCTCTTTGCCTAATCTGTGGATCCCGTCTCCTAATTGTTCTACGGGAAGTGTCAGCTGCCTGTTCGCGATACCTTTCTTGAGAATTTTCCCTACGAATTCGTCTGCTAAGGGCATCTGAAGCCCTCTCGCTCTGCCTAACTTGTGGATCCTGTCTCCTTATTGTCCTACGCGAAGTATTGGCTGCCTGTTCGCGATCCCTTTCTTCAGAAATTTCCCTACGACTTCGTCTGCTTAGGGCATCTGAAGCCCTCTCACTCTGCCTTACTTGTGGATCCTGTCTCCTTATTGCCCTACGCGAAGTATTGGCTGCCTGTTCGCGATCCCTTTCTTCAGAAATTTCCCTACGACTTCGTCTGCTTAGGGCATCTGAAGCCCTCTCACTCTGCCTTACTTGTGGATCCTGTCTCCTTATTGCCCTACGCGAAGTATTGGCTGCCTGTTCGCGATCCCTTTCTTCAGAAATTTCCCTACGACTTCGTCTGCTTAGGGCATCTGAAGCCCTCTCGCTCTGCCTAACTTGTGGATCCTGTCTCCTAATTGTTCTGCGCGACGTATTGGCTGCCTGTTCGCGATCCCTTTCTTCAGAAATTTCCCTACGACTTCGTCTGCTAAGGGCATCTGAAGCCCTCTCGCTCTGCCTAACTTGTGGATCCTGTCTCCTAATTGTTCTGCGCGACGTATTGGCTGCCTGTTCTGTTAATCTCAAACGCGCACTTCTCCTACGGAGTGATCGCTGCTGTGAATTCCCAATCTGTTCTACTAATCTATTTTCACTCACTGCCCTACGGATTCTTTGAGATTGGGAATTTAACTCTCGCTCTCTATTTGCATACTCTGCGTCTTCTCTATTTATCCTATTTCTTTCCCTACGCCTTTGAGAACGTGCTGCAGCAGACAATTGCCTTCTTCGGGGCATTTTAAAATTATTAAATTAAATATATAAAATACTCTAAAGATATAAATTAAAATTTATAAAAATCTAAAAAAATGTTATGTGTTACAAATTTATATAAAAATTGGATTTTTTTATAAAAAAGAAAAATTATTAAATAAATAAAAATATTATTATTTATTTGAAAAATTAAATTAATATTTATTAAATATTAATATAATTAGTCTTCTAATAATAAAATAGAAAAGTATATTATTTTATAAAATTAAAATCGGACAAAATCGGACAATATTTAAGACTTACTCCAATTAACGTAACGGAAGGAAAAAATCGCGCGCGGTTTTCAGTTCAAACAGCGACGAACGCGATTCTTTTGTTCATCAAACGCGCACAAAAAATCACGCGCGGTTTCTTAAAGAGAACTACCTACGTCACAAACTACCCGTTCGCAGAATATCGAACGTTCGCGATGTCTTACACACAGACGTAAATCGAGTGGCACACACACACACACTCAAGAACTAACGCACTTAATATTAATAATTTATTAATTATTTAAGCGATATATTAATATTAACTAAACTAACCGCAATTAAAATTAAGTTTTGTTTTGTTATATTCGCAATTAAAATCACGTTTTGTTTAATTTTAATATCGTAATCGACGACAAAATTGATATCGATGGACGATTACACCCGCTCAATCGAAACGTTCGCAACGAATTAAAGCAAAGCAAGGCCAAAATTACCCAGATGGGAGAGGATTTCTCTCTCAAGAAATGAGACAAGCAGAGTGCGAGTCTAGGAGTGAGAGAGACAGGCTAGAAGGATTAGCGGTAAAAGTCGTTACTTTTAACGCACGCTAAATCAGTGCTGCCAGAATCACCAAAACAAAATAAATATAGCTAGATTTTTAACAAATAAAAAAAATGCTAAAATTAAATAAATTATTCGAAAATTGCTTAAAAAAATGTGTAATCATTAATAGTTTTATAATAATTTAAATTTAAAGAAAAACAAATTTAAATAAAAAATACTTAATTTAAAAGCAACAAAAATTCAGTAACATTTAGATAGAACAAATCAAAATTAATCACATTAAAATGGAATATATTTTCAATATTTTCATTATCGTAAACAATTAAAGAAAAGTTATAATGCTGTTTAGTTCATCAAGTTGACTTTTATTAGCTGACTGCTAGATCTAGCAACTAAATATCTTAACTGGCAGCACTGATGCTAAGCGTTGTCTGTTTTGCTCAGCGACCGCCAAAAGTAACGACTTTTTCGCAACTCCTAACTACTTGTCTCTCTCAATCCTGCATGTGTTTGCATGTGTGTGAGTGACAATGCAATGCAAAGAAGCAATAGAACAAAAACAACAAAAACGAGAGAGAGCGAAGTGACAATATATTTCTCTTTTTATTGTTTTTGTCTTCTTCGCCAATGTTATTGTTTTGATCAGGTTGATAATCAGCTGTGCAATATGATTTGTTGTTATTCTTCAAATTAGAAGTAGCCAAAACAAAGAGGCAATATCAGAATAAAGCAAATTTCGTTAATTTTGCTTTTGAACTTTATTTAAAGTTTAGGCATGTAAAATCATTAGGTGAATTAAAGGGCGAAGTTCATAATCGCAATTACTTGACATGCATATATGTACATATATATTTATATATATATATATATATATTTATTTATATTTATATATATATATTATATTTATATATATATATATATATATATATATATATATATATATATATATATATCTATATAAATTGTATATTTATGGGCATATGTACATACGTATGTATGTTCATTTGTGTATGCATACATGCTGGCAGTGCTACCGCGACACAAGTAGCGTAAACGTTCGTTCATGTGTTTATATGTTTCTGTCTCGCTTGCACACATGCATTGACATTTTTCTAATATCACTGATATCGTTGTCTGTTTTGCTTAATTTCTATCGGCCGCCAAAAGTAACGACTTTTTTTCGGTACTTCTAACTACTTGTCTCTCTCAATCCTGCATGTGTTTGCATGTGTGTGAGTGACAATGCAATGCAAAGAAGCAATAGAACAAAAACAACAAAAACGAGAGAGAGCGAAATGAGAATATTTCTCTTTTAATTGTTTTTGTCTTCTTCGCCAATGTTGTTGTTTTGATCTGGTTGCTAAACAGCTGTGCAATATGATTTGTCTGTATTCTTCAAATTAGAAGTAGCCAAAACAAATAGGCAAGAATAGAGAACAATAAAATTGAGCATTTTCACTTTTGTAGTTTTGAACTTTATTAAATGTTTTGGCATGTAAGAGAATTAGGTAAAGCAAAGGGCGAAGGTGTTAACGCTGCAATAACTTGACATGTATACATTTATATATGAATACATATGTATAAATGTATGCATACATACAAACAGATGGGGATATGTACATACTATGTATTACATACATATGTACACACATGTACGCATGTACGTACGTGCACGTGTATGTACGTACATGTGCGTATGCCCACATACGGGCAGCGCTGTCGCCGCGCAAGCAGCGTAAACGTTCGCTCACATGTTTTGAATGTTTCTGTCTCGCTTGCACCCATGCATTGACATTGCGTTAAATTATAAAGTTTGATACACGTCTAGCTCTTTTGTTTATTGTCCGATTTATGTGCAACTTTCAGGATAGTTTGATATTCTTAGTCTCCAAATGAATTTGAAATTACAATACTGTACGATAAGAACATATGCCTTAAAATCGACATTAAAGTTTGAAAATTTGTTGCTTCTTGTGGGAAAAGGGGGCGTGGCAGCCCAAAATTTTTAATAACGATGCATTTATGCCGTCTCAAGGAACCTACATACCAAAATTGGTGTTCCTAAGTGCCATAGTTACTGAGCTATTCGCTGAAAACATAAATTTTTTTCGAGGTGTGTCTAGTTTTTTGCTCATTGTGGGCGAATGGGGCGTGGCATCGAAAAAAAAAAAAGATTCTTGTATTGACTGACTTAATATCGAGTCGATAGAGACCAAATTCAAACTTGTAGCTGTTACCATCTCTGAAATCTGTTTGTTCATACGGACGGACAGACGGACAGACGGACAGACGGACAGACGGACAGACAGACAGACGGACAGACGGACATGGCTATATCGACTCGGCTTGTGATGCTGATCAAGAATATATATACTTTATGGGGTCTGCCACGCCTCCTTCTGCCTGTTACATACTTTTCACAAACCCAATATACTCTCTCTTGCAGAGAGTATAAAAATAGAAACATATATGCTTAAAAGAAGCCAAAAAAAAAAAAATTTAACAAATTATAACTGCCAAGACAGGAAGTTGTGATTAAAGTTTGTTGTCTGTTTTAAGCTTTAATATACGCAAAGCTTAACTATACCGATCTATATATCTATGTGTTCAAATTTATATATATATCAACTCTTAATTTGTTATGAAAATCTCAAACTATCAGCAAAATTTAGCCATTTTCCATTTTCCACATGTGCTAGGAGTTGGATAAGTGGCGGAAAGGGAAATAAATTTCTTCACAGACTGTAAAATGAAGAAACAAAAAATAAAAAAAGACTTGTTTAATTAGAAAGCGCAAACTTGCTGCTCTCAAGTCTGCAGCTGCAGAAGTTGGCGAAATGAAAACGGAAGCGGAAGCAACAACAAGGTGCAAAAATGGCGTCGGCTGCCATTGCAAAACGTGCCGTGGATGCAGAGAAGAAGTGTTAAGAAGACGGAAAGTGTACTATAGACTGATTAGAGGTTTTGCCTCATTGTGCTGCATGTAAAAGTATTTTTCTTTTCCTTTTTTCCGTTTTTTCTTCTTTTCCTTTCAGTCGCAGTTAATTTGAACATTTGAAAATGGAACATTGCAGTTAATTTAAGTAGAGAAAGATCTACATGTCTGCTTTCTATCTCCGTTTTCATCTCAGTTAGTTAAGTTTGGCATTAGAGTTTTTGGTGCTACAAAACTGCGAAACTTTACTCAGATTAAATGCAGTTAATATTAAATTGCGACTGGTTTAAGCCTAAAGTGTGTTTTGGCCTCAAGAAAAATCTCTAATTTAACATTTTATGAAACGTAATTTAAGTTAACTAAAATACTTTATTAAATAACTTTAAATTTAAAACATTACCCAACGCACTCGTATTAAAATATTTATTTTATTTTATGCTCTTAATTAATTTGTAATTTTAATTAAACCATAAGTTATTTCAGGCTTAATTGAATGCCTTTAAATTGATACATTTATGCCATTTGTTTAGTTCACATTTATTTATAACCATTTAAATTTGAATAGAAATGATGAAATGATTCATTTTTGTGGTGTTTTTCGTTTTATTTATTTATTTATATTTTTTTGCTTTTGTGTTTCCTTTTAGCATATGAAATTTTGTCAATTTCACACTCAATTTAGAAATTCATAATGTGAAATGATTCTAGTTGAATGTTCAGCATAATTTGCCTCTTTCATTTTGATTTTGATTTGTTTTCATTTAATTTATTTTGTTGGCTATTTGAAATACATAATTATTCATTTCATCAACTTCATAATTTAGTATATATATTTATGTTTAGTTCAATGAGTAATTTTCATTTAATTTCACTCACTTCTACTTAACTTTTTGAACTCTTTCCGCATTGGAGTTGTCAACGCTGCTTCACTGAATTTGTCATTAGAATTTTCATTTTCATTTTGATTTTGTTTTGGCCATTTAACGGCCAAAGTTGACATAATTTTCGCTGCAGGGTCATGTTTTTTTCGTCCATCTTGTTTATCATCATCAACTTGAGCTTCTATTTCTATTCTGGCTTCCACAAAATTGTGGTCAAAAAAAAAAAATGTTAAAGAGCATTTTCAAGCATTTACCAAAATGATTGATTAATTGACTTGAAATAATGAACGAGTCGCAGTCGCAGTCCAAGTTAAAGACGTAGACGAAGACGAAGTTTGGCTTTGACTTTGAGTTTGAATTTGACTCAAAGTCTGATGATTACTATGGTGATGAGCAGTGGCTCTGTTGTGCTATCAAATGGCTATTTAAATACAACAACAAAAGCAACAACAATCATAATGATTACATGACATAAGACGAAGCATAACAACAATATGGCTTAAGGCTCTTGGACAATTTCTATTACCAATCCGTAGACCAAACAGAGTGCCACATAGATACATAGATAGATAGATAGATAGATATTTTCAACTAGAGAGAAACCTGAATTTGAAACTTCTTAGCACGAACTCGATTCCATTCCAATCCAATCCATTTCCATCATGAAGTGAAGCCGTCAACCAGTTGAGCAGACGACAGAGATGCCTTTGGCTAAATTTTAAACTCATTGGTCTAATATTACCAGAAAACGGCTACTTCTCATAAATTAGTGGCTCGCTGCTTTTCAGCTATAAACATATAAGTATATACACACACACTTAACTAACGAGGGCAGTTCCATAAATTGAGCACAACTTCGTTTAGCCAATGGCCATCAACAATAGTTCTGGCTAAATCATTATGTCTCAAAGGAGTTCTGAGTTCTGAGTTTTTACAAATATTTAAACTACCAACAATAATTCTATATTTATCGATTGTTTAGCTTTCAAATTAAGTAGCAAAATTGTAGTATTTTTAGCTTATAAGTACCAAGGATTAAGTTACAAACTAATAAACGATAAACTAAGCAAATTTGCTTAGGTTGAGATACGATATTAAGTTTCAATTTAAGAATATTTTGTTGTTATTAGACAATCTCTTATTGAAGTCTACTATAAATAGAATTTAAGTTGAATCTTAAGATGCAAAAATAGACAGGATTGATTGTTTCAGAGTGCCTTGGAAACATTTTGGCTCTAACTTTAAAAAAAATGTATTAAATAAAACAAAGGAAAATATTCTTACTTACAGTTAGGTTATCATTTACTTAGAAAAAAAACTTTTTTTTTCCACTAAGCTAAGATTTCCCACAAATCAGACTTATATATCTATATAAACTTTATGTTTTAGAAGTCTGCGTATGAGTACACCCTCATTCTGTGTGTCCTGAACTAGCTAGAAATGAATATCAAAGTCATAAAGGAACTAACGGATGAAATTTAATGATTAGTATGAACAACATAAAAAAAATGTAATGAAAGACCGTCTACTTCGCAAGGAGATCAAGTTTGTTTCAAATTGCTGCCCTACCGCCCCCGCAAATTGTGAAAAACTATTTTTACATCGCCATAACTTGAAACAAGAAAGAAAAGTACAGTCGAGCTCGCCCGACCGTATAATACTCTCTGCATGCATTTTATTCCCGATTGTATTATGAAATTTTTAAAATCGGTATCCGGGTATTAAAAAACAACAAAGTATAATCGAACACGCCCGATTACTTCTACAGTTCGCCGCTCGAGTTAGTTTCCGATTATTCAAACTTAAATCGGTATCCAGGGAACACCACGTGGAGGTCATTGCGATGCAATTAGATCTTTGTAATAGATCTTCGAGTCGACTTGAAATTAGTAATTTTTAGAAAAATTACAAATTTCCATGTTCCCCGCGCGGAAAAAAAAACAAAAAAAATTCCCGACCTATCAACTTATAGCCCTAAAATGCTTACCGAAATCGCGTCGTGAATACTGTGCACTGTCTCAAAGGTTTTTGCGCTGGCTTGGCCAAGCGACACATTTGAAAATGCCCAGTCGATGTGTGTATCGTCACGTGTTGTGGACATTTTCAAATCTAAAAGGGATCTAAATCCCTTCCTAACTAAGCTTTCATATGTTTCCCTAGCCTGAGTGAGAGCGCTTAGACATAAATTAAAATCTCCTAATATTACTACTTCACTACCTAAAATTTCTCCATATTCTACAAATAAATCCTCAAACTCACTTCTAAATTTAGGTAACGAGTAATGGGGGCTTTTGTAAACTATCAAAATACCTATAGACTTAAACTTTAAAACTGCATACTCGAATACGTGCGAACCATCAATATTGCGACCTGTGGAACAAAGACTAACATTCTCAAAAAGTTCGTTCCTGACGAAAACAAGAATGCCTCTTTGTGATCGAGTCCTACCTTCTTCTAAACAGTCTAAACGTACAGCAATCCTATATCCTGAGACTTCATAAGTCTCATTTGGGAAGGTCGAGCCTTCAACAAAACAAAGCATAGATGCATGGAGCATTAGCTTGTCACTCTGAACACTTTTAAGATGACAGTGCAGACTTTGGACATTATGGAATATAATTTCGAAATTGGAACTGTTAACTAAGTAGTCGAAATGCGTACTAAGTAACTTAATGGAGCGTAATTTTTCTAACTCTTCCTGAACAACATTTCGACCTTGGAGGGGCCTCGGAGGGTTGAAATTGCCTACTATAAACAGTCCAGCTGCACTTGTCGCTCTACTACAGCCAACATATAAAGCTGCTCTATCTAAGCCATCGGATACGTGGACCACCACCTTATTAAAGGTTGCACCCTGGCTTTTATGGATAGTTATACCTTCAGCAGGTACGATCGGAAACTGTTTGCGATCTATAGTAACATTTTCATTTTTCCTATACTGAAAACTTCTAACAGTTTTTTCTACTGGGGTCCACAATGGATTGGGTAGATTTCTATACTTTAAACGTAATTCTTTTCCTACTCTTTCTTCAATGAAATCTACCCATAGAAGAATAGGATGACTGTTTGAATCTAAATCTATCTGTCTAAGTATTCCTGTTGCTCCATTAACTAAGCCATCTGAAGTATCTATATTAACAGTCATCATGTATTTTGCTGTCGTCTTTAAAATGAGAGAACTACACAAACCCTGGGTTTCTGAAGTTTTGAATCCTTTAACGGATTCAAGAATGCGGGCCTTGTTTGCCTCACCTAAATTACTACCCTTTATAAAATCCTCAGCATTTGAACAATATTGAGTGGTCGCAATTCGATTCAGTTTTAAAACGTTATATGAATTTGTGTCGGCGTTGGAGTGGAAAAGATGAATAGCATCTTCTGGTATTATATCTTCCCTTACAACTCTTGATCTAATGAGCTCAATGTCTGAGGTCGTCATATGAGCGGATGCCATATTATTAAGGGCTACAGCAAATGGTTGGTCATCTCGTTGACGCATTATTTCCGTCAACTCGAAAAATTCAAACCTAATTTGATTGTTTTCCCACAGTGTGCCATGTAATTCACTGTAGGCTTGGCTAGAGGGTTGCTGAAATATCCACTTGTCGCCCACAGGCCTCAGTTGTCTGAGATCGCCGAACACGATGACAGGTATTCCTCCAAAAAGTGATTACTTTTGAAAATTTGCTGTAGCCTCAGGTTAATAAAGCCAAACATTTTGGCTCCTACCATTGAAATCTCGTCAATAATGAGTAATTTGAGATCAATCAATCTCGAATGTAGCGTATTAACTAAGTCTGCGGATAAGGTCCCAATTCGATCGGACTGATTAATAGGAAGACTGAACATTGAATGGAGTGTACAACCTCCTATTCCGAATGCAGCCTTCCCTGTTGGAGCGGACAAAAGAACTTTAATAGAGTCAGGATTTGAGCCTCTTCTATTATTAAACCTAGTTGTAAGGGCTTGATATATTACCGAAATTAGTCGGCTTTTGCCGACACCTGCTCCACCACCTACAAATTCATAAAACTTTTTGCCTATTTTAAAATTATGCAAAACATGGTTCAGGTAAGTTTTCTGTTTTAAGTTTAGGGACGATACAATTTCCTCTAAACATGACGATGTCATTAAAACAGGCAACTTAACAAACTGAACAGTGTTGCTGTTTGGCCCATCTGCATTCTCGACATTTCCTATATTTAAAACGTTGAGTTGAGGATCTATTTCAGCTACACCTAATGCTCTAAACCTATTATCTACATTCTCCTGCTCATCTGAATTACCTAACTCTTCTTCCTGATTCTCATCTAATACTCTACTGAGAGCATCTTCTAACTCACTATCATTTAAAACGTTAAATTTCCTACGATTTGCCTCAATAAGCTCCTTATTCTGATTGCAAACCTCTTCGCAATTTCTCCTAATAAGCTCATCTTGCTCATTTCTCCACGGATAATACAGCATTACTAATTCCCTAAAATAGTTCTCCCTATCTTGGTTAACGTTATATCTCCTATAACGTATTATCCGTGGACTACGCCTTTCTCTAATAAATCCGCTACCATTGCGAAGAGGATAAACTTCGGTTGTTCCGAATCCTGCATTTTCGACCTCATCCTGTGATTCTTGGCGATTCCTACCTGCAGTTCTACTGAATGTATAATATGCCGCAAAATCTGCTAAGCATAAACTATTTAGATCATCTGGGCGGTGAACGTAATGATCTAATAGGCCTACTTCGAAAATGTCCTCTGAGTCTTCAGGCAAACTTCTGAGTTGTGCCCTAGACTTGAGCATTTGAACTCGTTTGTCAGGCAATCCAGTGTTTATGAAGACTTCTGCATTGCTGCTCTCTGACAACGACATCCCTAAACAGCAATAAGCTGCCTCCTGTGCAGATATTTCTGAGCCATTTATGAATTTATGCCCTATGTGCTGCAGTTTCTGCCTAATACTAAAATTTCCTGATCGCGCTTCTTCTACAGCTTCTCGCATAAGCTTGGACATACCTCTTTGCGACTTATTAATGTAATTGATAACATAACTGCAGCACGCATATGGATCTAATATAAACTGAATATCTATGTTGGCTCTCTGCATTGACAAAATGTGCGTGTTGTACGCATTCACCATAATGGCGTCGAAGCTTCTCTTTAAAAATATTTTTGGTCTGTTTAAACTAGATCTAATTGCAAGTATATAATCCTCAAAGCTAAGACCAATTTGAGGTTGCGAGAGAAAATTATTGAAATCATTAAGAGATTCCCTTATTTCACTATCTACTGGAGAACTCAAGAAATTGTTAATTTTCTCGAAGTTGTTTTGATGAATTGACTTATTCGGACAATCTTCTGGAAGAGGAAAGAGAATTTCTGTTCTAGGCAAAGGAGGATATGGTATACCAAAACGACAGATTTGCCTGTTTCTAATGCTACGCTGGCATGACGGAGTATGCTTATGCGTTTGGTATAATACGAAAGGTGTCAATTCATCGTTTGTTGGATTTTTTTCCGTCGTAATAAACCGATCAACAAACTCAACAACAGGCGGACAAGAGGAAGAATTGCTAGCATCAAACAAAGGGGCATCTTTCAACCAAAACATTCCATGAATGTGTGGTGAACCCCGATGTTGGAACTCTACTCGCCAATAATACTTGTACACAGAATGTCGGCCGAAAATGCCTCCATCCTTTTTCATAACTTTTAAGAGCTGTCTATACCTATAATCAAAATACCTAGCACAAGTAACTGGGTCTGATCTAATAAGTTCTACAACTTCAGACCTTTCTAATCTAGCTGCCTCTTCTTCGGTTAGAACTTCCTTCCTAACTGTTTTCTTCAAAATAACTATCAGTTCTAACCACTTGCTTTCTGCAGCAGAAAGCGTTATGAAGAAAGAAGGTATGCCAAATTGCCGAATCATGGCCATAACCTTCTTCTTCTCTGCTTCCCAATGAGCAGGAGACGAGCGAATGCCTTTTAAAATTTTAAAACCCTCATCAAACTGAATTAATCTATCTATTTCCTCATCGTTAAGGGCTGTCCTAACTGTTACGCCGCGGGAAGCGCTGTGCTTTCTCAAGCAAATGGAATAATTATTCCGCATATTTATCAGCTGCATTTTTCTAAGATTATAAAAAAGCTTATCTACCCTACAAGCCCTTCTATCGTAATTCCTAAGCTCTGATCTAATAATTTTTGTGTAGCTTTCTACACAATTTCGCTTGACTCCTGCATAAATCTTGGGAAAAGACAACTCCTCTGAATCACAATCAGTTATCATGTCCAGAGGCCGTTGTCCTTCCCCAGGGGCTATAGCTAACCTACTACCATCTAAGTTCTCTACTGGAACATTGTCCATTAGCGTTTCCTCACCTCCAGGATTTAGATCTTGCTCTTCTACTGGAGCGTTCTCTTCTACATTTGGGTTTGCAGCTCTATCACCCATTTCTCTAACTAAGTCTATATCTTCTGTTGATGCAATAAATGGAACGACTTCAGATGTATGAGAAGCCAACCATTCCTCATTAATGCTAATCTCATGCTTTCTGTAAAGCTCAGTGCCTACTAAATGCCTAATTGCATCAACAACACGAGATGGAGATATAGTTTCCACCATAAAACTGTGACGATATTCTAATCGGCGTTTGAGGTGGAGCTGAATAACCTCTGCGTCACTAAAGGCCCTTGGAAGGGAAGTTACGACATTCGCAACTGGAATCGGCACATTTACTACAGCTCCTTTTATGCTATTTTGACGATCATAATCTAAAGACTTTATGATCATGAACGGTAGCCGCGGAGAAACTAATCTTTCTTCTAAGCTATATAAATCCTTCAGACATTCTGGAAGTGGTGGGAAATCTAAGCCATTAGTAATGGAATTATTAGGTTTTCTTCCATCCTTAATTGAACGGCTACAAGATTTACAAAACGAATGCTTGCCGTTCACAGGAGGAAATTGATCGGACAAAAACAGAATGTCTGAGCTAAATTCATTATTTTCTAAAATATATTCCCTACTTATCCTGTCTATCTGGTGAGGAAACCACAAACCTTTACAACAAATGCAAACATGGTCAGGGCCCTGTTTAATTGATTTGTTGTAAGTGGCTATTAAACTTTGTAAGCTATTCCTAATGGGTCGTGCCTGTTCCTCAATGGCATTCGCTCGTGCCTGCTCATTTCGGGCAGCATTACGCTCATTTTCTGCTGCCCTATTCTCTGAAATGCTCCTATACTGACTTACTCTTTGGCTTAAATTTCTGACTGAATCTACTGCTATCTGGCGTGCTCTTATACGAGCACTTCTTCTTTGAGCTGTATTTCGAGCTCTCTCAACTAACCTACGAACAGGATCATTTCGACTCTGTGACCTAGCTATTCTATCTACTTCTCTTTCTAATATTCTAATTTCTACATTTTGCCTTCTCTCAAAGTGCGCCTGACTATTGCGCACTTGCTCTATCCGTCTAACTAAAATATCCTGTCTTCTCTGCGATCTTCGCAAAGTGTCTACTGCTTGCTCTCTTTGCCTAATCTGTGGATCCCGTCTCCTAATTGTTCTACGGGAAGTGTCAGCTGCCTGTTCGCGATACCTTTCTTGAGAATTTTCCCTACGAATTCGTCTGCTAAGGGCATCTGAAGCCCTCTCGCTCTGCCTAACTTGTGGATCCTGTCTCCTTATTGTCCTACGCGAAGTATTGGCTGCCTGTTCGCGATCCCTTTCTTCAGAAATTTCCCTACGACTTCGTCTGCTTAGGGCATCTGAAGCCCTCTCACTCTGCCTTACTTGTGGATCCTGTCTCCTTATTGCCCTACGCGAAGTATTGGCTGCCTGTTCGCGATCCCTTTCTTCAGAAATTTCCCTACGACTTCGTCTGCTTAGGGCATCTGAAGCCCTCTCACTCTGCCTTACTTGTGGATCCTGTCTCCTTATTGCCCTACGCGAAGTATTGGCTGCCTGTTCGCGATCCCTTTCTTCAGAAATTTCCCTACGACTTCGTCTGCTTAGGGCATCTGAAGCCCTCTCGCTCTGCCTAACTTGTGGATCCTGTCTCCTAATTGTTCTGCGCGACGTATTGGCTGCCTGTTCGCGATCCCTTTCTTCAGAAATTTCCCTACGACTTCGTCTGCTAAGGGCATCTGAAGCCCTCTCGCTCTGCCTAACTTGTGGATCCTGTCTCCTAATTGTTCTGCGCGACGTATTGGCTGCCTGTTCTGTTAATCTCAAACGCGCACTTCTCCTACGGAGTGATCGCTGCTGTGAATTCCCAATCTGTTCTACTAATCTATTTTCACTCACTGCCCTACGGATTCTTTGAGATTGGGAATTTAACTCTCGCTCTCTATTTGCATACTCTGCGTCTTCTCTATTTATCCTATTTCTTTCCCTACGCCTTTGAGAACGTGCTGCAGCAGACAATTGCCTTCTTCGGGGCATTTTAAAATTATTAAATTAAATATATAAAATACTCTAAAGATATAAATTAAAATTTATAAAAATCTAAAAAAATGTTATGTGTTACAAATTTATATAAAAATTGGATTTTTTTAAAAAAGAAAAATTATTAAATAAATAAAAATATTATTATTTATTTGAAAAATTAAATTAATATTTATTAAATATTAATATAATTAGTCTTCTAATAATAAAATAGAAAAGTATATTATTTTATAAAATTAAAATCGGACAAAATCGGACAATATTTAAGACTTACTCCAATTAACGTAACGGAAGGAAAAAATCGCGCGCGGTTTTCAGTTCAAACAGCGACGAACGCGATTCTTTTGTTCATCAAACGCGCACAAAAAATCACGCGCGGTTTCTTAAAGAGAACTACCTACGTCACAAACTACCCGTTCGCAGAATATCGAACGTTCGCGATGTCTTACACACAGACGTAAATCGAGTGGCACACACACACACACTCAAGAACTAACGCACTTAATATTAATAATTTATTAATTATTTAAGCGATATATTAATATTAACTAAACTAACCGCAATTAAAATTAAGTTTTGTTTTGTTATATTCGCAATTAAAATCACGTTTTGTTTAATTTTAATATCGTAATCGACGACAAAATTGATATCGATGGACGATTACACCCGCTCAATCGAAACGTTCGCAACGAATTAAAGCAAAGCAAGGCCAAAATTACCCAGATGGGAGAGGATTTCTCTCTCAAGAAATGAGACAAGCAGAGTGCGAGTCTAGGAGTGAGAGAGACAGGCTAGAAGGATTAGCGGTAAAAGTCGTTACTTTTAACGCACGCTAAATCAGTGCTGCCAGAATCACCAAAACAAAATAAATATAGCTAGATTTTTAACAAATAAAAAAAATGCTAAAATTAAATAAATTATTCGAAAATTGCTTAAAAAAATGTGTAATCATTAATAGTTTTATAATAATTTAAATTTAAAGAAAAACAAATTTAAATAAAAAATACTTAATTTAAAAGCAACAAAAATTCAGTAACATTTAGATAGAACAAATCAAAATTAATCACATTAAAATGGAATATATTTTCAATATTTTCATTATCGTAAACAATTAAAGAAAAGTTATAATGCTGTTTAGTTCATCAAGTTGACTTTTATTAGCTGACTGCTAGATCTAGCAACTAAATATCTTAACTGGCAGCACTGATGCTAAGCGTTGTCTGTTTTGCTCAGCGACCGCCAAAAGTAACGACTTTTTCGCAACTCCTAACTACTTGTCTCTCTCAATCCTGCATGTGTTTGCATGTGTGTGAGTGACAATGCAATGCAAAGAAGCAATAGAACAAAAACAACAAAAACGAGAGAGAGCGAAGTGACAATATATTTCTCTTTTTATTGTTTTTGTCTTCTTCGCCAATGTTATTGTTTTGATCAGGTTGATAATCAGCTGTGCAATATGATTTGTTGTTATTCTTCAAATTAGAAGTAGCCAAAACAAAGAGGCAATATCAGAATAAAGCAAATTTCGTTAATTTTGCTTTTGAACTTTATTTAAAGTTTAGGCATGTAAAATCATTAGGTGAATTAAAGGGCGAAGTTCATAATCGCAATTACTTGACATGCATATATGTACATATATATTTATATATATATATATATATATTTATTTATATTTATATATATATATTATATTATATATATATATATATATATATATATATATATATATATATATATATATATATCTATATAAATTGTATATTTATGGGCATATGTACATACGTATGTATGTTCATTTGTGTATGCATACATGCTGGCAGTGCTACCGCGACACAAGTAGCGTAAACGTTCGTTCATGTGTTTATATGTTTCTGTCTCGCTTGCACACATGCATTGACATTTTTCTAATATCACTGATATCGTTGTCTGTTTTGCTTAATTTCTATCGGCCGCCAAAAGTAACGACTTTTTTCGGTACTTCTAACTACTTGTCTCTCTCAATCCTGCATGTGTTTGCATGTGTGTGAGTGACAATGCAATGCAAAGAAGCAATAGAACAAAAACAACAAAAACGAGAGAGAGCGAAATGAGAATATTTCTCTTTTAATTGTTTTTGTCTTCTTCGCCAATGTTGTTGTTTTGATCTGGTTGCTAAACAGCTGTGCAATATGATTTGTCTGTATTCTTCAAATTAGAAGTAGCCAAAACAAATAGGCAAGAATAGAGAACAATAAAATTGAGCATTTTCACTTTTGTAGTTTTGAACTTTATTAAATGTTTTGGCATGTAAGAGAATTAGGTAAAGCAAAGGGCGAAGGTGTTAACGCTGCAATAACTTGACATGTATACATTTATATATGAATACATATGTATAAATGTATGCATACATACAAACAGATGGGGATATGTACATACTATGTATTACATACATATGTACACACATGTACGCATGTACGTACGTGCACGTGTATGTACGTACATGTGCGTATGCCCACATACGGGCAGCGCTGTCGCCGCGCAAGCAGCGTAAACGTTCGCTCACATGTTTTGAATGTTTCTGTCTCGCTTGCACCCATGCATTGACATTGCGTTAAATTATAAAGTTTGATACACGTCTAGCTCTTTTGTTTATTGTCCGATTTATGTGCAACTTTCAGGATAGTTTGATATTCTTAGTCTCCAAATGAATTTGAAATTACAATACTGTACGATAAGAACATATGCCTTAAAATCGACATTAAAGTTTGAAAATTTGTTGCTTCTTGTGGGAAAAGGGGGCGTGGCAGCCCAAAATTTTTAATAACGATGCATTTATGCCGTCTCAAGGAACCTACATACCAAAATTGGTGTTCCTAAGTGCCATAGTTACTGAGCTATTCGCTGAAAACATAAATTTTTTTCGAGGTGTGTCTAGTTTTTTGCTCATTGTGGGCGAATGGGGCGTGGCATCGAAAAAAAAAAAAGATTCTTGTATTGACTGACTTAATATCGAGTCGATAGAGACCAAATTCAAACTTGTAGCTGTTACCATCTCTGAAATCTGTTTGTTCATACGGACGGACAGACGGACAGACGGACAGACGGACAGACGGACAGACAGACAGACGGACAGACGGACATGGCTATATCGACTCGGCTTGTGATGCTGATCAAGAATATATATACTTTATGGGGTCTGCCACGCCTCCTTCTGCCTGTTACATACTTTTCACAAACCCAATATACTCTCTCTTGCAGAGAGTATAAAAAAATTGAGCTATCGAAACCAAATTCACACATTATGTGAATAGTACCATTATAACTATACTCACCAAATTTCATCCAAATCGGACAACTATAGCCTATAGCTCCCATAGGACATATGGGTCGACAACTGGTGATTTGTATGAAGACATGTAGTTTTAGTTGAGCTATTGCAACCAAACTGACACATTATATGTATAGTACTATTATAACTATACTCACCAAATTTGATCCAAATCGGACAACTATAGCCTATAGCTCCCATAGGACAAATCGCTTGAAAATTAATGATTTGTAAGGAAAAAACGCACACTTGAATGAGTACAGGGTGTTTTACAGACGGCTCACTCGACTGCAGCCTTTCTTACTTGTTTTCTTCTAAACCTGACTTAAAGTCTCTAAGAAAAATTCTAAAGGATTCAAACATTTCGCACTAAAAAGAGCACTTAATTAAGTTCCATTAATACTTGTTAAATTTGGTATTCTTTGCCGTATAAAATTCTGTTTTTTGTTTCTTTTATTTTTTGCACCGTTTTTGTTGGTTAAACATATTTTGTGGGCATGGCTTTAATGCGCCAATTGTTTGCACATATCGTCGAACAAATGATGGGCGATATTTTACCGTTTGTCGTCTCGTATTTGTTCTATGATTAAAAATAAATAAAGCATTACGAGAACTGGCGCACAAAACTATTAAAAGCTCGTTGGAGGTTGTGTTGGGGTAGGTAGAAGGTAGGGATTGGTTTGGGTGTACTCCAAAGGGGGATGGGGAGGGGTGGTAGAGGGGTAGGTCCAACAACAACTCACAGTTCAGAGAGTTTTCCCCTCCATAAACATTTTTGCGGCGCAATGATGTATGGACATATGGTTTCTGGAGGTGTACAGGGGGTGGTAGGGAGTGGGCTGATTTGATGGATAAACAGTGGCTGTGGGGAGGTGGGTGGGGGGTGCACGCCTTGGGGTAGTAAAACGGAAGTGAGAGCTTTGGGGCTGCGCAGCAGGTGCTTAAATGGCGCATAGTTAACGGGGAACCGGAACAACAGCGAACAGTGAACAATTGGCAATGGGCGTAACAAAGGGGGAGTGGCAATGGGGTAACTGTAGGTTGGCATTCAGTTAGCAGCGGGAGTCAAGGATAATAAATTTTCGCTTGCTTTACCAAAAAACACAAAGCAGAACAGTTCGTGCCCCTCTCTCTCTCTCTCTCTCTGTCTCTCTGTCTCTCTGTCTCTCTGTCGCACTCTATCTCTCCCTCTCTTTCTCTCTCTCTCTGACTGTCTCCCACCTCGTCTCACTTCCTCTCACACTCTTTACCTTTGTCGTTATTGTCACAGCCAGAGAGTTGTGTACCTGTGACCTGACCCCATCGTGTGTCAATGTATGTGTGTGTTACACCTCCCCCCCCCCACTCCTTTATTGTACACCAAAAAAAACAAGAAAGAAAAGTACAGTCGAGCTCGCCCGACCGTATAATACTCTCTGCATGCATTTTATTCCCGATTGTATTATGAAATTTTTAAAATCGGTATCCGGGTATTAAAAAACAACAAAGTATAATCGAACACGCCCGATTACTTCTACAGTTCGCCGCTCGAGTTAGTTTCCGATTATTCAAACTTAAATCGGTATCCAGGGAACACCACGTGGAGGTCATTGCGATGCAATTAGATCTTTTGTAATAGATCTTCGAGTCGACTTGAAATTAGTAATTTTTAGAAAAATTACAAATTTCCATGTTCCCCGCGCGGAAAAAAAAACAAAAAAAATTCCCGACCTATCAACTTATAGCCCTAAAATGCTTACCGAAATCGCGTCGTGAATACTGTGCACTGTCTCAAAGGTTTTTGCGCTGGCTTGGCCAAGCGACACATTTGAAAATGCCCAGTCGATGTGTGTATCGTCACGTGTTGTGGACATTTTCAAATCTAAAAGGGATCTAAATCCCTTCCTAACTAAGCTTTCATATGTTTCCCTAGCCTGAGTGAGAGCGCTTAGACATAAATTAAAATCTCCTAATATTACTACTTCACTACCTAAAATTTCTCCATATTCTACAAATAAATCCTCAAACTCACTTCTAAATTTAGGTAACGAGTAATGGGGGGCTTTTGTAAACTATCAAAATACCTATAGACTTAAACTTTAAAACTGCATACTCGAATACGTGCGAACCATCAATATTGCGACCTGTGGAACAAAGACTAACATTCTCAAAAAGTTCGTTCCTGACGAAAACAAGAATGCCTCTTTGTGATCGAGTCCTACCTTCTTCTAAACAGTCTAAACGTACAGCAATCCTATATCCTGAGACTTCATAAGTCTCATTTGGGAAGGTCGAGCCTTCAACAAAACAAAGCATAGATGCATGGAGCATTAGCTTGTCACTCTGAACACTTTTAAGATGACAGTGCAGACTTTGGACATTATGGAATATAATTTCGAAATTGGAACTGTTAACTAAGTAGTCGAAATGCGTACTAAGTAACTTAATGGAGCGTAATTTTTCTAACTCTTCCTGAACAACATTTCGACCTTGGAGGGGCCTCGGAGGGTTGAAATTGCCTACTATAAACAGTCCAGCTGCACTTGTCGCTCTACTACAGCCAACATATAAAGCTGCTCTATCTAAGCCATCGGATACGTGGACCACCACCTTATTAAAGGTTGCACCCTGGCTTTTATGGATAGTTATACCTTCAGCAGGTACGATCGGAAACTGTTTGCGATCTATAGTAACATTTTCATTTTTCCTATACTGAAAACTTCTAACAGTTTTTTCTACTGGGGTCCACAATGGATTGGGTAGATTTCTATACTTTAAACGTAATTCTTTTCCTACTCTTTCTTCAATGAAATCTACCCATAGAAGAATAGGATGACTGTTTGAATCTAAATCTATCTGTCTAAGTATTCCTGTTGCTCCATTAACTAAGCCATCTGAAGTATCTATATTAACAGTCATCATGTATTTTGCTGTCGTCTTTAAAATGAGAGAACTACACAAACCCTGGGTTTCTGAAGTTTTGAATCCTTTAACGGATTCAAGAATGCGGGCCTTGTTTGCCTCACCTAAATTACTACCCTTTATAAAATCCTCAGCATTTGAACAATATTGAGTGGTCGCAATTCGATTCAGTTTTAAAACGTTATATGAATTTGTGTCGGCGTTGGAGTGGAAAAGATGAATAGCATCTTCTGGTATTATATCTTCCCTTACAACTCTTGATCTAATGAGCTCAATGTCTGAGGTCGTCATATGAGCGGATGCCATATTATTAAGGGCTACAGCAAATGGTTGGTCATCTCGTTGACGCATTATTTCCGTCAACTCGAAAAATTCAAACCTAATTTGATTGTTTTCCCACAGTGTGCCATGTAATTCACTGTAGGCTTGGCTAGAGGGTTGCTGAAATATCCACTTGTCGCCCACAGGCCTCAGTTGTCTGAGATCGCCGAACACGATGACAGGTATTCCTCCAAAAAAAGTGATTACTTTTGAAAATTTGCTGTAGCCTCAGGTTAATAAAGCCAAACATTTTGGCTCCTACCATTGAAATCTCGTCAATAATGAGTAATTTGAGATCAATCAATCTCGAATGTAGCGTATTAACTAAGTCTGCGGATAAGGTCCCAATTCGATCGGACTGATTAATAGGAAGACTGAACATTGAATGGAGTGTACAACCTCCTATTCCGAATGCAGCCTTCCCTGTTGGAGCGGACAAAAGAACTTTAATAGAGTCAGGATTTGAGCCTCTTCTATTATTAAACCTAGTTGTAAGGGCTTGATATATTACCGAAATTAGTCGGCTTTTGCCGACACCTGCTCCACCACCTACAAATTCATAAAACTTTTTGCCTATTTTAAAATTATGCAAAACATGGTTCAGGTAAGTTTTCTGTTTTAAGTTTAGGGACGATACAATTTCCTCTAAACATGACGATGTCATTAAAACAGGCAACTTAACAAACTGAACAGTGTTGCTGTTTGGCCCATCTGCATTCTCGACATTTCCTATATTTAAAACGTTGAGTTGAGGATCTATTTCAGCTACACCTAATGCTCTAAACCTATTATCTACATTCTCCTGCTCATCTGAATTACCTAACTCTTCTTCCTGATTCTCATCTAATACTCTACTGAGAGCATCTTCTAACTCACTATCATTTA
This sequence comes from Drosophila cardini, assembly GCA_018903735.1. Taxonomy (NCBI): domain Eukaryota; kingdom Metazoa; phylum Arthropoda; class Insecta; order Diptera; family Drosophilidae; genus Drosophila; species Drosophila cardini. The sequence goes on from JAEIGM010000282.1 coordinate 41,287, forward strand.
AAACGTTAAATTTCCTACGATTTGCCTCAATAAGCTCCTTATTCTGATTGCAAACCTCTTCGCAATTTCTCCTAATAAGCTCATCTTGCTCATTTCTCCACGGATAATACAGCATTACTAATTCCCTAAAATAGTTCTCCCTATCTTGGTTAACGTTATATCTCCTATAACGTATTATCCGTGGACTACGCCTTTCTCTAATAAATCCGCTACCATTGCGAAGAGGATAAACTTCGGTTGCTCCGAATCCTGCATTTCGACCTCATCCTGTGATTCTTGGCGATTCCTACCTGCAGTTCTACTGAATGTATAATATGCCGCAAAATCTGCTAAGCATAAACTATTTAGATCATCTGGGCGGTGAACGTAATGATCTAATAGGCCTACTTCGAAAATGTCCTCTGAGTCTTCAGGCAAACTTCTGAGTTGTGCCCTAGACTTGAGCATTTGAACTCGTTTGTCAGGCAATCCAGTGTTTATGAAGACTTCTGCATTGCTGCTCTCTGACAACGACATCCCTAAACAGCAATAAGCTGCCTCCTGTGCAGATATTTCTGAGCCATTTATGAATTTATGCCCTATGTGCTGCAGTTTCTGCCTAATACTAAAATTTCCTGATCGCGCTTCTTCTACAGCTTCTCGCATAAGCTTGGACATACCTCTTTGCGACTTATTAATGTAATTGATAACATAACTGCAGCACGCATATGGATCTAATATAAACTGAATATCTATGTTGGCTCTCTGCATTGACAAAATGTGCGTGTTGTACGCATTCACCATAATGGCGTCGAAGCTTCTCTTTTAAAAAATATTTTTGGTCTGTTTAAACTAGATCTAATTGCAAGTATATAATCCTCAAAGCTAAGACCAATTTGAGGTTGCGAGAGAAAATTATTGAAATCATTAAGAGATTCCCTTATTTCACTATCTACTGGAGAACTCAAGAAATTGTTAATTTTCTCGAAGTTGTTTTGATGAATTGACTTATTCGGACAATCTTCTGGAAGAGGAAAGAGAATTTCTGTTCTAGGCAAAGGAGGATATGGTATACCAAAACGACAGATTTGCCTGTTTCTAATGCTACGCTGGCATGACGGAGTATGCTTATGCGTTTGGTATAATACGAAAGGTGTCAATTCATCGTTTGTTGGATTTTTTTCCGTCGTAATAAACCGATCAACAAACTCAACAACAGGCGGACAAGAGGAAGAATTGCTAGCATCAAACAAAGGGGCATTCTTTCAACCAAAACATTCCATGAATGTGTGGTGAACCCCGGTGTTGGACCCTTCCCCCCAAAAAAACTTTTTACACAGAATGTCGGCCGAAAATGCCTCCATCCTTTTTCATAACTTTTAAGAGCTGTCTATACCTATAATCAAAATACCTAGCACAAGTAACTGGGTCTGATCTAATAAGTTCTACAACTTCAGACCTTTCTAATCTAGCTGCCTCTTCTTCGGTTAGAACTTCCTTCCTAACTGTTTTCTTCAAAATAACTATCAGTTCTAACCACTTGCTTTCTGCAGCAGAAAGCGTTATGAAGAAAGAAGGTATGCCAAATTGCCGAATCATGGCCATAACCTTCTTCTTCTCTGCTTCCCAATGAGCAGGAGACGAGCGAATGCCTTTTAAAATTTTAAAACCCTCATCAAACTGAATTAATCTATCTATTTCCTCATCGTTAAGGGCTGTCCTAACTGTTACGCCGCGGGAAGCGCTGTGCTTTCTCAAGCAAATGGAATAATTATTCCGCATATTTATCAGCTGCATTTTTCTAAGATTATAAAAAAGCTTATCTACCCTACAAGCCCTTCTATCGTAATTCCTAAGCTCTGATCTAATAATTTTTGTGTAGCTTTCTCTGATCTAATATTTTTTTTGTACTCACACAATTTCGCTTGACTCCTGCATAAATCTTGGGGAAAAGACAACTCCTCTGAATCACAATCAGTTATCATGTCCAGAGGCCGTTGTCCTTCCCAGGGGCTATAGCTAACCTACTACCATCTAAGTTCTCTACTGGAACATTGTCCATTAGCGTTTCCTCACCTCCAGGATTTAGATCTTGCTCTTCTACTGGAGCGTTCTCTTCTACATTTGGGTTTGCAGCTCTATCACCCATTTCTCTAACTAAGTCTATATCTTCTGTTGATGCAATAAATGGAACGACTTCAGATGTATGAGAAGCCAACCATTCCTCATTAATGCTAATCTCATGCTTTCTGTAAAAAGCTCAGTGCCTACTAAATGCCTAATTGCATCAACAACACGAGATGGAGATATAGTTTCCACCATAAAACTGTGACGATATTCTAATCGGCGTTTGAGGTGGAGCTGAATAACCTCTGCGTCACTAAAGGCCCTTGGAAGGGAAGTTACGACATTCGCAACTGGAATCGGCACACTCATTTCCCCCCCTTTTTTTTTTTTTTGATTTTACAATCCAAAACCTTTGTATTTAAAAACAAGGGCGGGGGGGACACAAAAACCTTTCTTTTTTCAAAAAACCCTCCAACCCTCTTGGAAGAAGGTGGTGGGAAATCTAAGCCATTAGTAATGGAATTATTAGGTTTTCTTCCATCCTTAATTGAACGGCTACAAGATTTACAAAACGAATGCTTGCCGTTCACAGGAGGAAATTGATCGGACAAAAACAGAATGTCTGAGCTAAATTCATTATTTTCTAAAATATATTCCCTACTTATCCTGTCTATCTGGTGAGGAAACCACAAACCTTTACAACAAATGCAAACATGGTCAGGGCCCTGTTTAATTGATTTGTTGTAAGTGGCTATTAAACTTTTGTAAGCTATTCCTAATGGGTCGTGCCTGTTCCTCAATGGCATTCGCTCGTGCCTGCTCATTTCGGGCAGCATTACGCTCATTTTCTGCTGCCCTATTCTCTGAAATGCTCCTATACTGACTTACTCTTTGGCTTAAATTTCTGACTGAATCTACTGCTATCTGGCGTGCTCTTATACGAGCACTTCTTCTTTGAGCTGTATTTCGAGCTCTCTCAACTAACCTACGAACAGGATCATTTCGACTCTGTGACCTAGCTATTCTATCTACTTCTCTTTCTAATATTCTAATTTCTACATTTTGCCTTCTCTCAAAAGTGCGCCTGACTATTGCGCACTTGCTCTATCCGTCTAACTAAAATATCCTGTCTTCTCTGCGATCTTCGCAAAGTGTCTACTGCTTGCTCTCTTTGCCTAATCTGTGGATCCCGTCTCCTAATTGTTCTACGGGAAGTGTCAGCTGCCTGTTCGCGATACCTTTCTTGAGAATTTTCCCTACGAATTCGTCTGCTAAGGGCATCTGAAGCCCTCTCGCTCTGCCTAACTTGTGGATCCTGTCTCCTTATGCCCTACGCGAGTATTGGCTGCCTGTTCGCGATCCCTTTCTTCAGAAATTTCCCTACGACTTCGTCTGCTTAGGGCATCTGGAAGCCCTCTCACTCTGCCTTACTTGTGGATCCTGTCTCCTTATTGCCCTACGCGAAGTATTGGCTGCCTGTTCGCGATCCCTTTCTTCAGAAATTTCCCTACGACTTCGTCTGCTTAGGGCATCTGAAGCCCTCTCACTTTCTGCCTTACTTG
>JAEIGM010000272.1:0-46134 GCA_018903735.1 Drosophila cardini
GCTTGGTCGACCATCACCTCACTCATGGGGGCGGGCATATGATCCACGTCGATCATGTACGTCGCGGCACGCTGCTCAAGGATTTCTAAAAACCCTAGCGCATCTTCCTGACCGCCGAATCTCATTCCCCATTTGCGTACCTGATCCGCCACTCCCCTTTGCACCCGCGCCTCGTCTGCGTCGAGCACATATAACCGGCGGTCTCCCTTCTACCCGAATCTCTGGTGGGAATTTCACCGTCGACTGCTGCGGCTGCCATGACGTGGGAGGAGGCTGTTCGTACAGGTGGGGAGTTCGTAAATCTGGCTCCGACTTCTGGGGCAGTAGTCCGCCGGATTCGCCAGCGGAGGGCTCGACGAGCTTCACGTATTGCGCCTCCAGCTCGGCGAGTCTATTCCAGACCTCCCTGCTGTGATCGCTGCCTTGTATGAACGAGGAAATTCGCTTCCTCAATTCCTCGACGGGGCCTTCCTTATCCAGGCCGAATTCCTGCGCTATCGCCGATAGTTCTTCTTTTCGGCGATAGTACACCCAACGCACACCCACTATGTGACTTAGGGACTCACCTCCATCCATGTTGTATAGACTGCCACAAGCACAAGCGATTCCTCAATGAATAATTTCCCTTGGGGTCGCGCCTTTTCCTTGGTGAATTCTTTGAGGAGAACTGGAAACAATTCCTCGATGAATTTTTCCCTTTTTTCCTTGAGGAAAACTTGAAAAAATTTCTCGATGAATTTTTTTTTCTCTTCCGCCTATCCACTGCCTTGTTTCGCTTTATTATACTCTCTGCAAGAGTGAGTATATTGGGCTTGTGAAAAAAAAAGTATGTAACAGGCAGAAGGAGGCGTGGCCGACCCCATAAAGTATATATATTCTTGATCAGCATCACAAGCCGAGTCGATATAGCCATGTCCACCTGTCTGGCCGTCTGTGCGTCCGAATGAACAAACAGATTTCAGAGATGGTAAGAGCTAAAAGTTTGAATTTGGTCACTATCGACTCGATATTAAGTCAGTCAATACAAGAATCACAATGAGCAAACAAGAAAGAAAAGTACAGTCGAGCACGCCCGACCTTAGAATACTCTCTGCAATTTATTCCCGATAATTAAATAAAATCGGTATTCGGGTATACCAATTAAAAGTACTTGCAATAAAACACGTCGAAACAAAAACATCTGTTTGTATGTGTACACACACATACACATTTGACATTATATGTATGCACGCACATATGTTTGTGTGTATATGTAATACATACACAATTGGTTGGCACAGCCAGCATTCGCGGGCAGCGCTGCCGCTAGAAAGCAGCGAAAACGTTCGTTCACATGTTTGTATGTTTCTGTCTCGCTTGCACACATGCAGTGGAATGGCGTTAAATTATAAACTTTGTTACGTGTCTAGCGCTTTTGTTTATTGTCCGATTTATATGCAACTTTCAGGATAGTTTGATATATTTTGTCTTCAAATGAATGGGAAATAACAATACTGTACGATAAGAACATATGCCATAAAATCGGCATTGAAGTTTCAAAAGTATTTTATTTCTTGTGGGAAAAGGGGGCGTGGCAGTCCAAAATTTTTGATGACAATGCAATTATGGCGTCTCTAGGAACCTACGTACCAAAAATGGTATTCCTAAGTGCCATAGTTACTGAGATATTCGCCTAAAACATCAATTTTTTTCGAGGTGTTTCTAGTTTTTTGCTCATTGTGGGCGAATGGGCGTGGCATCGAAAAAAAAAAAGATTCTTGTATTGACTGACTTAATATCGAGTCGATAGAGACCAAATTTAAACTTGTAGCTCTTACCATCTCTGAAATCTGTTTGTTCATACGGACAGAAAGACGGACAGACGGACAGACAGACAGACAGACAGACAGACAGACGGACAGACGGACATGGCCATATCGACTCGGCTTGTGATGCTGATCAAGAATATATATACTTTATGGGGTCTGCCACGCCTCCTTCTGCCTGTTACATACTTTTCACAAACCCAATATACTCTCTCTTGCAGAGAGTATAAAAACTAGACACACCTCGTAAAAAATTGATGTTTTGGGCGAATATATCAGTAACTATGGCACTTAGGAACACCAATTTTGGTACGCAGGTTCCTTAAGACGGCATAAATGCATCGGTTTTAAAAATTGTGGACTGCCGCGCCCCCTTTTCCCACAAAAAATAAAATAACTTTCAAACTTCTATGCCGATTTTAAGGCATATGTTCTTATCGTACAGTATTATTGTTTCACATTCGTTTGAAGACAAAGTATATCAAACTATCCTGAAAGTTGCATATAAATCGGACTGTTAACAAAAGAGCTAGACATGTAAGAAAGTTAATAATTATAATAACACAATATCAATGCATGTGTGCAAGCGAGACAGAAACATACAAACATGTGAGCGAACGTTTTCGCTGCTTTCTAGCGGCAGCGCTGCCCGCGAATGCTGGCCGTGCCAACCAATTGTGTATGTATAACATATACACACATACATATGTGCGTGCATACTTCTAATGTCAAATGTATATGTGTATACATACAAACAGATGTTTTTGTTTCAACGTGTTTTATTGCAAGTACTTTCAATTGATATACCCGAATACCGATTTTATTTAATTATCGGGAATAAATTGCAGAGAGTATTCTACGGTCGGGCGTGCTCGACTGTACTTTTCTTTCTTGTTATACCCGTTACTCGTAGAGTAAAAGGGTATATTGTATTCGTTGGAACGTATGTAACAGGGAGAAAGAGACATGGCAGACCCCATAAAGTATATATATTCTTGATCAGCATGAGTAGCCGAGTCGATATAGCCATGTCCGTCTGTCCGTCTGTGTGAACAAAAGGATCTCAGGGACTATAAGAGCTAGAAAGGCCCGAGTGGTCGCAAACGAAAGATAAAATGCCCAAGCAGTACAAGTTTGCTTATGTTTTTTGACACGCCCACTTTAGGGCGTTCTATGTGCATACAAAGGTAAAAACAGGTAAAAATAGCATGTTTTAGTATAGAAAACTTTTTTGTTAGCAATGCTATATAAACCAAATTGACACATAAAGTACACGTCTAGGAAGTACATATGCTGACCAAGTTTGATCCAAATCGGACAACTATATCATACAGCTCCCATAGGGACAATCGGTAAAAATTACGCTCCAAATATGAACTTATATTAATAACTTTTGCGTTGGCCAATCAATCGAAGTGAAACTTACACAGAATATATCTTTCAATAATATAAACATATTGACTAAGTTTCATCCAAATCGGACGACTATATCGTATAGCTCCCATAGGAACAATCGGTCAAAAATACGCTCTAAATATGAATTTATATGAATAATTTTCTGCGTTGGCCAAGTCAATCTGAATGAAAATCTTGACACAGATTACCTATCTTGTCTATTATTAATATAATATATGTTGACCAAGAGAGAGTATATTTGATTGTGCAAAGTCTGTAACGGCAGAAGTAGTCGTCCTAGCTCCCATAAAGGACGATTCTTGGTCAATAAATACGCTGTAGTGATATGCAATTTCGTATGACAATCTGTCCGTCTGCGTCTGTTCCGTATGAACAAACTGATTTCGGATGGTAAGAGCTACAAGTTTGATTTGGTCCTATCGACTCGATATTAAGTCAGTCAATACAAGAATCTTTTTTATTATCCGATGCCACGCCCCGCTCGCCCACAATGAGCAAAAAACTAGAAACACCTCGTAAAAATTGATGTTTTAGGCGAATATCTCGTAAATATGGCCTAAGATTTTGGTTGTAGGTTCCTAGAGACGGTATTGTATTGTTAATTTTGGACTGCCACGCCCCCTTTTTCCAAGAATAGATAATTTGCAAACTCAATGCCGATTTTAAGGCATATGTTCTTATGTACAGTATTGTTATTTCAATTCGTTTGAAGACAAAATATATTAAACTATCCTGAAAGTTGCATACAAATCGGACATAAAAAAAAGAGCTAGACTTAAGAAGTTGTTAATTGAACGCAATGCCAATGCATGTGGGAGCGAGATAGAAACATACAAACATTGGCGACTTTTCGCGTTGCTAGCTTGGACAGGCTGTCGTGAATGCTGGCTGTGCCGAGCAATTGTTTATACATATACACACATACTATGTGCGTGCATTCTTCATGTCAAATGTGATGTGTGTGTTCTACAAACAGATGTTTTTTTTCAACGTATTTTGTTGGTATCAATTGATATACCCGGTACCGATTTTATTAAAATGATCGAAATTAAAATCAATAGGGTCGATTACCTACGGTCGGGGAACGATTGTACTATTATTAATATAATTCATAATATATTATATTGTTGATAATAAAATTAAACTGAGTAACGGGTATCCTAAAGTCGCGAGGCGACTATAGCATTCTTTCTAGTTTTTATAAACTTACACAGAATATATCTTTCAATAATATAAACATATTGACTAAGTTTCATCCAAATCGGACGACTATATCGTAAAGCTCCCATAGGAACAATCGGTCAAAAATACGCTCTAAATATGAATTTATGTGAATTACTTTTGCATTGGCCAAGCAATCGAAGGGAAACTTACACAGATTATATCTGTCAATAATATAAATATGTTGACCAAGTTTCATTCAAATCGGACGACTATATCGTATAGCTCCCATAGGGACGATCGGTCAAAAATACGCTGTAAATATGAATTTGTATGAAAATTTTCTGCGTTTCTCAAGTCATCTGAATTAAAATCAATAGGGTCGATTACCTAAACGATTGTACTATTATTAATATAATTCATAATATATTATATTGTTGATAATAAAATTAAACTGAGTAACGGGTATCCTAAAGTCGCGAGGCGACTATAGCATTCTTTCTAGTTTTTATTATACCCGTTACTCGTAGAGTAAAAGGGTATATTGTATTCGTTGGAATGTATGTAACAGGGAGAAGGAGGCATGGCAGACCCCATAAAGTATATATATTCTTGAACAAAAGGATCTCAGAGACTATAAGAGCTAGAAAGGCCCGAGTGGTCGCAAACGAAAGATAAAATGCCCAAGCAGTACAAGTTTGTTTTTTTTTTGACACGCCCACTTTAGGCCGTTCTATGTGCATACAAAGTTAAAAACAGGTAATAATAGCATGTTTTAGTATAGAAAACTTTTTTGTTAGCAATGCTATATAAACCAAATTGACACAGAAAGTACACGTATAAGGAGTACATATGCTGACCAAGTTTGATCCAAATCGGACAACTATATCATACAGCTCCCATAGGGACAATCGGTAAAAAATACGCTCCAAATATGAATTTAAATGAATAACTTTTGCGTTGGCCAATCAATCGAAGTGAAACTTACACAGAATATATCTTTCAATAATATAAACATACTGACCAAGTTTGATGCAAATCGGACAACTATAGCGTATAGCTCCCAAATATGAATTTATATGAATAACTTTTGCGTTGGCCAATCAATCGAAGTGAAACTTACACAGAATATATTTAGACCCCGTACTCTAAAAAAGAGTATAGGGGTCTATTAAGTTTGTCTGAAGCGAAATGTGCGTAACAGGCAGAAGGAGGCGTGGCCGACCCCATAAAGTATATATATTCTTGATCAGCATCAACAGCCGAGACGATATAGCAATGTCCGTCTGTCCGTCTGTCCGTCCGTCCGTCCGTCTGTATGAACACCTGGAACTTCTAAACTACAAGAGCTAGAGCTACCAAATTTGGAATGAAAGTCCGTCTGCTTCGCGAGCAGATCAAGTTTATTTCAAATCTTTGCCACGCCCCTTACCGCCCCCGCAAATTGCAAAAAACAATTTTCACATCACCATAACTACTAGAGCTAGAGTGACCAAATTCACACATTATGTGTATGGTACCAATATAACTATCCTCACCAAGTTTGATCCGGATCGGACAACTATAGCCTATAGCTCCCATAGGACAAACCGGTCAAAAATAAAAAATTTGTATGAAGACACGTAATGTTAGTTAAGCGATCGCAACCAAACTTACAGAGAATGTGTGAATAATTATTAAAAGTATCCTCACCAAATTTGGTCCAAATCGGACAACCACAACATATAAAATAAATTAATCAAAAATGCTGAATTTTTTGAATTAATTGTTTGTTTACACTTGCTTGCAATATAAGATTTAACTCTACGTTTAGCTACCGCAACTTCAATAAGAAGCGTGATCTAGGTAGTAGAGATGCGCGCTTCGTACGTGTTGGTTAGCCCGGAGTCCCGGGTTCGAATCCAGTCAGTGACAAATGCTAATTGTTCACTTTTTAAATTTTAATTATTTACATAAACTTCAATGCGGAGTGTGGTCTAAGTAGTAAAGATGCCTGATCTAATTCTTCGCACTTGTATGTGAACCCGGGATCATGGGTTCGAGTGCCGTAAGGGACATTTTATTAATTTTGATTGTATAACAAATAAATATTACGTGTAAATGCAGATAGTCGAGCACTTTTAAGAGAGGGGCGTGGTGCAGCTGTAAGAGCTCTGACGCGTGTGCGTGGAGTCCGAGGTTCGAATCCCGTCAGTGAATTATTTTGATTATTTTTTTTTTTTTTTTATTTCAATTTAAATTTAAAATTAAATTTAAATTGAATTTCAAATTGTAAAACACGGCTTATTTTTAAAATAAGCCAATTAATTGTGTATATATTTACATACATTTGTATATAAAAATGTATGTATACAAAATGTGAATCACTCCGTTTTTTTTCTTTTTCGAATAGAAAATGCGCACTTCTGTGAGTACGGGGTCTTTTACAGTCGGCTCGCTCGACTGTAGCCTTTCTTACTTGTTTTCAATAATATAAACATATTGACTAAGTTTCATTCAAATCGGACGACTATATCGTATAGCTCCCATAGGGACAATCGGTCAAAAATACGCTCTAAATATGAATTTATGTGAATTACTTTTGCATTGACCAAGCAATCGAAGGGAAGCTTACACAGATTATATCTGTCAATAATATAAATATGTTGACCAAGATTCATTCAAATCGGACAACTATATCGTATAGCTCCCATAGGGACAATCGGTAAAAAATACGCTCTAAATATGAATTTATGTGAATTACTTTTGCATTGGCCAAGCAATCGAAGGGAAACTTACACAGATTATATCTGTCAATAATATAAATATGTTGACCAAGTTTCATTCAAATCGGACGACTATATCGTATAGCTCCCATAGGGACGATCGGTCAAAAATACGCTGTAAATATGAATTTGTATGAAAATTTTCTGCGTTTCTCAAGTCATCTGAATTAAAATCAATAGGGTCGATTACCCAAACGATTGTACTATTATTAATATAATTCATAATATATTATATTGTTGATAATAAAATTAAACTGAGTAACGGGTATCCTAAAGTCGCGAGGCGACTATAGCATTCTTTCTAGTTTTTATAAACTTACACAGAATATATCTTTCAATAATATAAACATATTGACTAAGTTTCATCCAAATCGGACGACTATATCGTATAGCTCCCATAGGAACAATCGGTCAAAAATACGCTCTAAATATGAATTTATGTGAATTACTTTTGCATTGGCCAAGCAATCGAAGGGAAACTTACACAGATTATATCTGTCAATAATATAAATATGTTGACCAAGTTTCATTCAAATCGGACGACTATATCGTATAGCTCCCATAGGGACGATCGGTCAAAAATACGCTGTAAATATGAATTTGTATGAAAATTTTCTGCGTTTCTCAAGTCATCTGAATTAAAATCAATAGGGTCGATTACCTAAACGATTGTACTATTATTAATATAATTCATAATATATTATATTGTTGATAATAAAATTAAACTGAGTAACGGGTATCCTATAGTCGCGAGGCGACTATAGCATTCTTTCTAGTTTTTATAAACTTACACAGAATATATCTTTCAATAATATAAACATATTGACTAAGTTTCATCCAAATCGGACGACTATATCGTAAAGCTCCCATAGGAACAATCGGTCAAAAATACGCTCTAAATATGAATTTATGTGAATTACTTTTGCATTGGCCAAGCAATCGAAGGGAAACTTACACAGATTATATCTGTCAATAATATAAATATGTTGACCAAGTTTCATTCAAATCGGACGACTATATCGTATAGCTCCCATAGGGACGATCGGTCAAAAATACGCTGTAAATATGAATTTGTATGAAAATTTTCTGCGTTTCTCAAGTCATCTGAATTAAAATCAATAGGGTCGATTACCTAAACGATTGTACTATTATTAATATAATTCATAATATATTATATTGTTGATAATAAAATTAAACTGAGTAACGGGTATCCTAAAGTCGCGAGGCGACTATAGCATTCTTTCTAGTTTTTATTATACCCGTTACTCGTAGAGTAAAAGGGTATATTGTATTCGTTGGAATGTATGTAACAGGGAGAAGGAGGCATGGCAGACCCCATAAAGTATATATATTCTTGAACAAAAGGATCTCAGAGACTATAAGAGCTAGAAAGGCCCGAGTGGTCGCAAACGAAAGATAAAATGCCCAAGCAGTACAAGTTTGTTTTTTTTTTGACACGCCCACTTTAGGCCGTTCTATGTGCATACAAAGTTAAAAACAGGTAATAATAGCATGTTTTAGTATAGAAAACTTTTTTGTTAGCAATGCTATATAAACCAAATTGACACAGAAAGTACACGTATAAGGAGTACATATGCTGACCAAGTTTGATCCAAATCGGACAACTATATCATACAGCTCCCATAGGGACAATCGGTAAAAAATACGCTCCAAATATGAATTTATATGAATAACTTTTGCGTTGGCCAATCAATCGAAGTGAAACTTACACAGAATATATCTTTCAATAATATAAACATACTGACCAAGTTTGATCCAAATCGGACAACTATAGCGTATAGCTCCCATAGGGACAATCGGTAAAAAATACGCTCCAAATATGAATTTATATGAATAACTTTTGCGTTGGCCAATCAATCGATGTGAAACTTACACAGAATATATTTAGACCCCGTACTCTAAAAAAGAGTATAGGGGTCTATTAAGTTTGTCTGAAGCGAAATGTGCGTAACAGGCAGAAGGAGGCGTGGCCGACCCCATAAAGTATATATATTCTTGATCAGCATCAACAGCCGAGACGATATACCAATGTCCGTCTGTCCGTCTGTCCGTCCGTCCGTCCGTCCGTCTGTATGAACACCTGGATCTTCTAAACTATAAGAGCTAGAGCCACCAAATTTGGAATGAAAGTCCGTCTGCTTCGCGAGCAGATCAAGTTTATTTCAAATCTTCGCCACGCCCCTTACCGCCCCCGCAAATTGTAAAAAACTATGGTCACCTCGGAAAAAATTGATGTTTTAAGCAAATATCTCAGTAACTATAGCACTTGGGAATACCATTTTTGGTATGTAAGTTGCTAGAGACAGCATAAATGCATTGTCATTAAAATTTTTGGACTGCCACGCCCCGTTTTTCCACAAGAATGAAATAATTTTCAAACTTTAATGCCATTTTTAAGGCATTTGCACTTATCGTACGGTATTGTAATTTCAAATTCGTTTGGAGACAAAGTGTCACAAACTATCCTGAAAGTTGCATACAAATCGGACAATAAACAAAAGAGCTAGACACGTAACTAAGTTTACAATTGCACGAAACGTCAATGCATGTGTGCAAGCGAGACAGAAGCATACAAACATTTGAGCGAACGTTTTCGCTGCTTGTGTAGCGACTGCACTGCTTGTGTAGCGACTGCACTGCTTGCGGGCGATGCACGCACATGTATGCACACGATACGATAAATCATATATCGATATTCAACACGATAGTAATAATAATTGCGATATGATCTCGAATGCGATATTTGGTCATTATGTCCATATCTATAGCGTATTTGAATTCAGTTGTTGATAATAACGATATTTGATTTGATGTGATATTTTAATTAATATTGATATCGGCATTTTCTTGGCGATAAGCATCCCTATTACAAACTGATGGTTTTGTTTCAAAGTGTTTTATTGCAAATACTATGAGTACGGGGACTTCTACAGTCGGCTAGCTCGACTGTAGCCTTTCTTACTTGTTAGACCCCGTACTCTAAAAAAGAGTAGAGGGGTCTATTAGGTTTGTCTGAAGCGAAATGTGCGTAACAGGCAGAAGGAGGCGTGTCCGACCCCATAAAGTATATATATTCTTGATCAGCATCAACAGCCGAGACGATATACCAATGTCCGTCTGTCCGTCCGTCCGTCCGTCTGTATGAACACCTGGATCTTCTAAACTATAAGAGCTAGAGCCACCAAATTTGGAATGAAAGTCCGTCTGCTTCGCGAGCAGATCAAGTTTATTTCAAATCTTTGCTACGCCCCTAACGCCCCCGCAAATTGTAAAAAACAATTTTCACATAACCATAACTTGAAAACGAAAAGAGCTAGGGAGACCAAATTCACACATTATGTGTATGGTACCATTATAACAATCCTCACAAAGTTTGGTCCGGATCGGAAAACTATAGCCTATAGGTCCCATAGGACAAATCGGTCGAAAATGGGTGATTTGTATGGAGACATGAAGTATTAGTTGAGCGATTGCAACCAAACTAACGCATTATGTGTATGGTACCATTATAACTTTCCTCATCAAGTTTGGTCCGGCTCGGACAACTATAGCTTATAGCTCCCATAGGACAAATCGGTCGAAAATGGGTGATTTGTATAGAGACATGAAGTTTTAGTTGAGCGATTGCAACCAAACTAACACATTATGTGTATGGTACCATTATAACTATCCTCACCAAGTTTGGTCCGGATCGGACAACTATAGCCTATAGCTCCCATAGGTCAAATCGGTCGAAAATTCGTGATTTGTATGGAAAACGCGCACTAGAAGGAGTACGGCGTCTTTTACAGTCGGCCCGCTCGACTGTAGTCTTTCTTACTTGTTTATCGTACAGTATTGTAATTTAAGATTCGGTTGAAGACAAATACTATTAAACTATCCTAAAAGTTGCATTTAAGTCGGACAATAAACAAAAGAGCTAGACATGTAACAAAGTTTATAATTTAACGCCATTTCACTGCATGTGTGCAAGCAAGACAGAAACATACAAACATATGAACGAACGGTTTCGCTGCTTTTGTAGCGGCAGAGCTGCTCGCGGACGCTGGGCCTGCCGACCAAAGGGACATACATACATACTTATGTGTGTATATATGTATGTCATATGTATATGCATGTATGTATGTGCATACATACAAACATATGATTTTGTATCAACATCTTTTACTGCAAGTACTATCAATCGATATTCTCGGATACCGATTTTATTCAAACGATCGCGAATAAAATGCAGAGAGTAGTCTACGGTCGAGCGCGCTCGACTGTACTTTTCTTTCTTGTGATTCACATTTTATATGCATGCATATAGTTAAAGATAACTGCCGCAGCAAATAGAACAAAATAGAATTATGTACTACTCGCCACTGCTCGCGTCGAAGTACATGGAAACACCGGAAGATTTGGAGATTTCCGCTCACTTTTGGATTCAGGATCACAAATCAACGTAATCTCTGAAAGAACGCCAAAACCCCTATTGGTAACAGTAAAAGATTAAAGATAAAACAAGTAAGAAAGGCTACAGTCGAGCTAGCCGACTGTAAAAGACCCCGTACTCATAGTATTTGGAATAAAACACTTTGAAACAAAACCATCAGTTTGTAATAGGGATGCAAATCGCCAAGAAAATGCCGATATCGATATTAATTAAAATATCACATCAAATCAAATATCGATATTATCAACAACTTAATTCAAATACGCTATAGATATGCACATAATGAGCAAATATCACAATCGATATCATATCGCAATTATAATTACTATTGTATTGAATATCGATATTTGATTTATCGTATCGTATGCATACATGTGCGTGCATTGTCCGCGAGCAGCGCTGTCGCTACACAAGCAGCGAAAACGTTCGCTCAAATGTTTGTATGCTTCTGTCTCGCTTGCACACATGCATTGACTTTGCGTGAAATTGTTAATTTTGTTACGTGTCTAGCTCTTTTGTTTATTGTTCGATTTGTATGCAACTTTCAGGATAGTTTGTAATACTTTGTCTCCAAACGAATTTAAAATTACAATACCGTACGATAAGTGCAAATGCCTTAAAAATGGCATTGAAGTTTGAAAATTATTTCATTCTTGTGGAAAAACGGGGCGTGGCAGTCCAAAAATTTTAATGACAATGCATTTATGCTGTCTCTAGCAACTTACATACCAAAAATGGTATTCCCAAGTGCTATAGTTACTGAGATATTTGCTTAAAACATCAATTTTTTCCGAGGTGACCATAGCTTTTTACAATTTGCGGGGGCGTTAGGGGCGTAGCAAAGATTTGAAATAAACTTGATCTGCTCGCGAAGCAGACGGACTTTCATTCCAAATTTGGTGGCTCTAGCTCTTATAGTTTAGAAGATCCAGGTGTTCATACAGACGGACGGACGGACGGACAGACGGACAGACGGACATTGGTATATCGTCTCGGCTGTTGATGCTGATCAAGAATATATATACTTTATGGGGTCGGCCACGCCTCATTCAATGCATTACAAACTTTGTGATATAGCGGTTCGATTCGAATCAAGTTTGGTCAACAGCTGGGGAATGATAGCAAATGCTAATGTCGTGAGTTTGGTTGAAATCGCTCAATCGACACTAAACATTTCCATACTAACCATTTTCATCATTTTCAACCGATTGATACAGTGATCCGATTCGGATGAAATTTGGTTTGCCAATGGGATTTTGTACTAAATGCATATAGGCTTAATTTGTTCCTATGGGAGCTATTTGATATAGTCATCCGATTCGGCCGATTTTTACAAATGATCTGCCTGCAAAGAGAATACACATCTGATGGGGTTCGAACCCGGGACTTCACGTACACGCGTCAGAGCCCTAACAGTTGCACCACGCCCTTCTCTTAAAAGTGTTCGACTATCTGCGTTTACATGTAACATTTTTTTGTTATGTAACAAAAATTAACAAAATATCCCTGACGGCGCTCGAACCCATGATCCCGGGTTAACATACAAGTGCGAAGAATAAGATCAGGCATCTTTACTACTAAGACCAAAATCTTTTATTGCAAGCAAGTGTAAACAAACAATTTATTCATAAAATCCAGCACTTTTGATTCATTTGTTTTATATGTTGTTGTTGTCCGATTTAGACCAAATTTGGTGAGGTGAGAATTGGGTCTTTCTAGCTCTTGTCGTTTTCAAGTTATGGTGATGTGAAAACGTTTTTTACAATTCGCGGGGGCGGTGGGGGGGCGTGGCAACAATTTGAAATAAACTTGCACTGCGTACACTACAGACGGACTTTCATTCCAAATTTTGTGGCTCTAGCTCTTGTAGTTTAGAAGATCCAGGTGTTCATACAGACGGACGGACAGACGAACAGATGGACATTGCTATATCGTCTCGGCTGTTGATGATGATCAAGAATATATATACTTTATGGGGTCGGCCACGCCTCCATCTGCTTGTTACGCACATTTCGCTTCAGACAAACTTAATTGACCACTATACTCTTTTTTAGAGTACGGGGTCTAAACACCAAACCGCAACTACCGAACCGACACGCAAACACACCAAGCCTCGAAATATCTGAAGACCAACAACCGCGAATGAAAGTCCCTACTGGGGCGCCAATGAAAAATCGAAAACAAAATTTAACTATGGTAAATTAAACAAATTGCAATTTCGTAAAGTAACAATTTATTGAGAACTGGCAAACGCGAAGAGGCTGGCGGCGTGAGTGCGGTGCATGCGAAAAGTACTAAAGAACTGACTGCCGCTCGCGACAGCTGCATTGCCGAAAGCAAGAACGTGTTTTACAGTTTGAAATTAAATTTAAATTAAATTTAAATTTTAGTTGAAATAAAAACAAGAAAGAAACGTTATCTTCGGCTCGCCGAAGATTAAATAGCCTTGCAGTCATGCATGTTGCGCTCAGTGGATTCAGTTACCAGTGGTTTCTATGTATTCTGTATAATATAGTAGTCCGATTTAGATGAAAGTTGGTCAGCATATAGGGAATGATAGCTTATGTGTACTGCGTGAATTTGGTTGAAATCGCTCAATAGACATAAAATAATTTTAGTACTAAGCCTTTGAACCGATTGTTCATATGGCAGCTATATGATAAAGTGGTTCGATCCGAATGATAGCAAATGATTATGGCGTGAGTTTGGTTGAAATCGCTCAATCGACACTGAACATTTCCATACTAACCATTTTCATAATTTTCAACCGATTGTTTCTATGGCAGCTATATGATATAGTGGTCCGATTCGGATGAAAGTTGGTTTGCACATGGGATTTGGTACTAAATGCATATAGGTTTAATTTGTTCCTAAGGGAGCTTTATGATATAGTCATCCGATCCGGCCGATTTTAGAAATGATCTGCCTGCAGAGCGAATACACATCTGTACCAAAATTCATAAAGATAGCTTTAAAACTGAGAGACTAGTTAGCATAGAAACTGACGGACAGACCAACAGAGGGACAGACTTACAGACAGACGGACATAGCAATATCGACTCGCCTGTTGATGCTGATCAAGAATATATATACTTTATGGGGTCGAAGACGCCTCCTTCAATGCGTTACAAATTTCGTGACAAAATTAATATACAATCTGCAATGGTATAAAAAAATTAATAAATTATCAAAATAATTCACTGATGAGATTCGAAATCGGGACTTCACGTACACGCGTCAGAGCCTTAACTGTTGCACCAAGCCCCTCTCTTAAAAGAGTTCGACTATCTGCATTTACATGTAACATTTTTTTGCTATATAACAAAAATTAACAAAATATCCCTGACGGCGCTCGAACACATGATCCCGGATTAACATACAAGTGCGAAGAATAAGATCGGGCATCTTTACTACTTAGACCAAAATCTTTTATTGCAAGCAAGGTTACACTTAACAATTTATTCATAAAATTCAGCACTTTTGATTAATTCAATTTATATGTTGTTGTTGTCCGATTTGGACTAAACTTGGTGAGGATACTTTTAATAATTATTCACACATCCTGTGTGAGTTTGGTTGCGATCGCCCAACTAACATTACATGACTTCATACAAATTTTTATACCCGTTACGCGTAGAGTAAAAGGATATATTGTATTTGTTGGAATGTATGTAACAGGGAGAAGGAGGCATGGCAGACATAAAGTATATATATTCTTGATCAGCATGACTAGCCGAGTCGATATAGCCATGTCCGTATGTCCGTCCGGCCGTCTGTCCGTCTGTGTGAACAAAAGGATCTCAGAGACTATAAGAGCTAGAAAGGCCCGAGCGGTCGCAAACGAAAGTTAAGATGCCCAAGCAGTACAAGTTTGTTTTTGTTTTTTGACACGCCCACTTTAGGGCGTTCTATGTGCATTAAAAGGTAAAAATAGCATGTTTTAGTATAGAAAACTTTGTTGTTAGCAATGCTATCTAAACCAAACTGACACAGAAAGTACACGTCTAGGGAGTACATATACTGACCGAGTTTGATCCAAATCGGACAACTATATCATATAGCTTCCATAGGGACAATCGGTCAAAAATACGCTAAAAATATGAATTTATATGAATAAATTTTGCGTTGGCCAAGCAATCGAAGTGAAACTCACACAGAATATATCTGTCAGTAATATAAACATATTGACTAAGTTTCATCCAAATCGGACAAATATATCGTATAGCTCCCATAGGGACAATTGGTCAAGAATACGCTGTAAATATGAATTTGTATAAAAATTTTCTGTATTTCCCAAGTCATGTGAATTAAAATCAAAAGGGGCCGATTACCAAAACGGTTGTACTATTATTATTATTATATCCCATTGTTAATAATATAATTAAACTGAGTAACAGGTATCTTAAAGTCGCGAGGCGGCTATAGCATTCTTTCTTGTTTATTTTTGACCGATGTGTCCTATAATAGCTATAGGCTATAGTTGTCCGATCCGGATCGAACTTGGTGAGGATAGTTATATTAGTACCATACACATAATCTGTGAATTTGGTCTCTTTAGCTCTAGTCGTTTTCAAGTTATGGTGATGTGAAAACAGTTTTAAACAATTTACGGGGCCGGTGGGGGCCGTGGCAAATATTTGAAATTAACTTAATCTGCCTGACATATAGACGGACTTTCATTCTAAATTTGGTGGCTCTAGCTCTTGTAGTTTAAAATATCCAGGTGTTCATACGGACGGACGGACAGACAGACGGACAGACAGACAGACAGACGGACAGACGGACATTGCTATATCGCCTCGGGTGTTGATGCTGATGAAGAATATGTGTACTTTTTGGGGTCGGCCACGCCTCCTTCTGCCTGTTGCGCACATTTCGCTTCAGACAAACTTAATAGACCCCTATACTCTTTTATGAAGTATGAAAGGCTACAGTCGAACGAGCCGACTGTAAAAGACCCATTACTCACAGAGGTGAAGAAAAACGGAGTTATTCACATTTTGTATACCTACATATTTATAGAAATGTATATAAATATATACACAATTAAATACAAAATTTCCTTACTTGGCTAATTTTAAAAACAAGTAAGAAAGGCTACAGTCGAGCTAGCCGACTGTAAAAGGCTATAGATCCCCGATCCAGACCAAACTTGCTGACGATAATTTTTAATGGTACCATACACATAATGTGTTATTTTGGTTGCAATCGCTCAACTAAAACTTCATGTCTCCATAAAAATCACCCATTTTCGACCGATTTGTCCTATGGGAGCTATAGGCTATAGTTGTTCGATCCGGACCAAACTTGGTGAGGATAGTTAAAATGGTGCCATACAAATAATGTGTTAGTTTGGTTACAGTCGTGCTCGAACCCACGATCCCGGGTTAGAATACAAGTGCGAAGAATAAGATCAGGCATCTTTACTACTAAGACCACACTGCATTGAAGTTTATGTAAATAATAAAAATTTAAAAAGTAAATAAATAAAATATATCACTGACTTGATTCGAACCCGGGATCCCGGGGTAACAAACACGAAAGAAGCGCGCATCTCTACTACCTAGACCATGCTCCTCATTGGAGTTGCAATAGCTAAACGTAGAGTTAATTCTTTTATTGCAAGCAAGTGTAAACAAACAATTTGCTCATAAAATTCAGCATTTTTGATTGATTTGATAGACCCTGTACTCTAAAAAGAGTTTAGGGGTCTATTAAGTTTGTCTGAAGCGAATTGTGCGTAACAGGCAGAAGAAGGCATCGACAGACGAGACGATATAGCGATGTCCGTCTGTCTGTCTGTCCGTCTGTCCGTTCGTCTGTATGATCACCTGGATCTTTTAAACTACAAGAGCTAGAGCCACCAAATTTGGAATGAAAGTCCGTCTGCTTCGCGAGAAGATCAAGTTTATTTCAAATCTTTGCCACGCCCCTTACCGCCGCAAATTGTAAAAAACTATTTTCACATCACCATAACTTGAAAATGACCAGAGCTAGGGAGACCAAATTCACACGTTTTGTGTAGGGTAACTATCTTACTATCCTCACAAAATTTGGTTTGGATCGGACAACTATAGCCTATAGCTCCCATAGGACAAATCGGTCGAAAATTGGTGATTTGTATGGAGACATGAAGTTTTAGTTGAGCGATTGCAACCAAACTAACACATTATGTGTATGGTACCATTATAACTATCCTCACCAAGTTTGGTCTGGATCGGGAAACTATAGCCTATAGCTTCCATAGGACAAATCGTTCGAAAATTACTTATTTGTATGGTAAAACGCGTGCGTGAGTACGGGGTCTTTTACAGTCGGCTCGCTCGACTGTATCCTTTCTTACTTGTTCTATATGTTGTTTTCCGACTTGGACCAAATTTGGTGAAGATATTTTTAATAATTATTCACACATCCTGTGTGAGTTTTGTTGTGATCGCCCAACTAAAATTACATGTCTTCTTACAATTTTTTTATTTTTGACCGATGTGTACTGTGGGAGTTATAGGCTATAGTTTTCCGATCCGGATCGAACTCGGTGAGGATAGTTATATTGGTACCATACACATAATGTGTGAATTTGGTCTCTTTAGCTCCAGTCGATTTCAAGTTATGGTGATGTGAAAACACTTTTGGCATGCATATACATATGAAATACATATATACACAAATAAGTATGTATGTATGTCCCTTTGGTCGGCACGCCCAGCGTCCGCGAGAAGCGCTGCCGCTACACAAACAGCGAAACCGTTCGTTCATATGTTTGTATGTTTCATGGCGTTTGATTATAAACTTTGTTACGTGTCTAGCTCTTTTGTTTATTGTCCGACTTAAATGCAACTTTTAGGAAAGTTTAATAATATTTGTCTTCAATCGAATCTACAATACTGTATTGTAATTCAAGATTCGGTTGAAGACAAATATTATTAAACTATTCTGAAAGTTGCATTTAAGTCGGACAATAAACAAAAGAGCTAGACACGTAACAAAGTTTATAATCAAACGCCATGAAACATACAAACATATGAACGAACGGTTTCGCTGTTTGTGTAGCGGCAGCGCTTCTCGCGGACGCTGGGCGTGCCGACCAAAGGGACATACATACATACTTATTTGTGTATATATGTATTTCATATGTATATGGATGTATGTAAGTGCAAACATACAAACATATGATTTTGTATCCACATCTTTTACTGCAAGTACTATCAATTGATATTCTCGGACACCGATTTTATTCGCGAATAAAATGCAGAGAGTATTCTACGGTCGAGCGTGCTCGACTGTACTTTTCTTTCTTGATAGACCCCGTAATCTAAATAAGAAATATGCCTTAAAATCGACATTGAAGTTTGAAAATTATTTTATTTCTTTTTGGAAAAGGGGTAGTGGCAGTACAAAATTTTTAATGGCAAAGCATTTATGCCGTCCTTAGGGACCTGCATACCAAAATTGACATTCCTAAGCGGCATATTCACAGAGATATTCACCTAAAACACATATTTTGTCCGAGGTGTGTCTAGTTTTTTGCTTATTGTGGGGGAACGGGGCGTGGCATCAAAAATAAAATATACTTGTATTGACTGACTGAATATCGAGTCGATACTGACCAAATTCAAACTTGTAGCTCTTACCATCTCTGAAATCTGTTTGTTCATACGGATGGACAGACGGACAGACAGACGGACAGATAGACGGACAGACAGACAGACATGGCTATATCGACTCGACTTGTGATGCTGATCAAGAATATATATACTTTATGGGGTCTGCCACGCCTCCTTCTGCCTGTTACATACTTTTCACAAACCCAATATACTCTCTTTTGCAGAGAGTATAACAAGAAAGAAAAGTACAGTCAAGCACGCCAGTTATATATAAGTCCACTCCATTCCCAGAACATAATATAAAACAAGAAAGAAAGTGCAGTCGAGCACCCCCGACCGTAGAATACTCTCTGCATTTGATTCCCGATCATTTTAATAAAATCGGTATCCGAGAATATCAACTGATAGTACTTTCAATAAAACACGTTGAAACAAATACATCTATTTGTATGTATGCACATACATATACGTTTGACATTCTATGTATGCGCATACATACAAATGTATGTATATGTAATGCATATACAGTTGCCGCCGCACGAGCAGCGTAAACGTTCGTTCATATCCTTGTATGTTTCTGTCTCGCTTGCACACATGCATTGCCATTGAGTTTGTTTGTAGGAGGGCGAAAGGCTGACAAGGTTGGCGGGTGCCAATATCTGCTGCTGTTGTTGCTGCGGGGGTGAAGCGGGAAATGTAATAATTAAAACGCGCGATACTGCGTTTATGTTGATTTAAATGTGCTTATTTATTTATTCACTCGCGACAGCGGGTGAACGGGTTGAAATGTACTTATTGACGATTGCAAAATAAATAGAACGAGTACAAGCGACGGAATTCGCGTATTGAATAATATGGCGCTTTACAATGTAATGCCAGTCGCTCCGTTCGGTGTGACCGGCTTTCGTTTTGTTGAAAATCCGCCCCTCACTCATCCTGTTCACCCTGTGGCGTGAACATTAAGCCCCCCTTGCAACAAGTTCCAATTGCCACGCTGGGCATACTTTGGATGGGGAACGGCAGCGTTCTGGAGCGCCTAGATGGCGCAGGAACCGGAGATCACCCATCCAAATAGGGTGCTTTGGGCGGCGGGAATGCCGCTGTGTCCAGGCACGCACCCCTGCTGGATAACCTCAGGATAGAGGTCTGATCCCAGCACCACCGATATCGAGCCAGGCCGATAGAAGCTGCGATCTGCCAGCACCAAATTCGCGAACTTCTTGCGAACTGCATCCGACACCTCCCGGATGGGGGTGCGCACTCGCAGATCGGCCTCCACCTTGAGCACGACTGTCTTCCGAAATGCTGGGTCGCACTTCGACTCGATGACAGCCGTACACGCCTGGTCGGCTCCGACCCTCGTCATGGCCAGGCCGAGGAACTTGGCGAACGAGCCGTTAATACGACTCTCAGGGGCGCATGCATTCAGAAGCACGCGGGTGTCGAAGGACTTCGACCCGCGTGAAGTGCTCATGTGCCAAACAGTAAGGGCAGTACCGATTGACGAGCACCGCGCGTAGCCTCTTCTCGGCACGCAGATTTAGGAACCGCTGGCACTGGCGGAGTGCATGCACGCCGCGGCATACTCGACACCGGTACGAATCGACCCCCCGGATGCGGAGTCTCTCCTGCCTTAAGGGCCTGGATTGAGTCGGAGCCATGCTGCTTGGAATCAAAAGGGCTGGTACAAGAAAGCGGAAATTCATTAGAGCGGGGACAACGGATGAGAGGATACTTAGACGCGGACACGTAGAAAATACATGTAACAAGAAGGGAGTTACTGGGTCGCCGCTATGGAATCGCGCTCATCCTGCAGCAGGATGAGCTTGGCTACGGGCCGTCGGATGGATCCACGTGAAGTCCGAACATCGACGACGCGTACCAACCCGTCTGCGCCAGAGTGGACGTGGTCTACTCGTCCCAAGCGCCATTCGGTGGGAGGCAGGTGATCCTCGGACACGATCACCAGATCGTCCACCTGAAGACTGCGGGTTGGAGTCTTCCACTTGTTTCGTTTGTGGAGCTCTTGGAGGTACTCGTGTTTCCAGCGGCGACAGAAACTATGGTGCATCGCCTTTAGCCGCTGCCATCTGTTTATCACAGACATGGGCTCGGCGAGGATCTCAGGCTCTGCAATGGATATGAGGGGACCTCCGATCAGGAAATGTCCGGGGCTCAACGCTAAGAGATCCGTTGGGTCCTCACTCATGGGGGAGATGGGTCGAGAGTTTAGGCACGTTTCGATCCGGCATAGGAGAGTGGACAGTTCCTCGAACGTGTACTTGACGTTAGACGTAAACTTGTAGAATAAGGCCTTGAAACTCTTCACCCCGGCCTCCCATAATCCGCCCATATGGGGCGGAAGGTCTCCATCATCTGTCTCTGCTGATGGCGTCGATAAATGATGCAGGTCATACATCCTTGCACTTGCCCAGTCTTGACTGGGGCCACTCGGGTCTTAGCCATCAAGAGATGGACACTCACATGATCTTGATGACGGACCCGCACATACAGGCATGCTCCATACGCCTTCTGTGGAGCATCGCAAAAGCCGTGTAGCTCCCAGTCTAGTGCGGAATTAGTCGCTAGCCATCTAGGGATGCGTAGCTGGCTAAGACCTGTGGAGTCTTGGAGGAATTCGTGCCACTGATGCAAAAGAGGCGGAGTAAGTGCGTCATCCCACCCCAGTTCCGTTAGCCAAATTTGTTGCATAAATATTTTGGCTCTAATGACGAAGGGCGACAGCCAGCCAGCGGGATCGAATAACTTGGCTATGTGGGATAGGACCTCCCTCTTAGGGAGGGAAGTCTTCAATGGAGAGTCCCCAATGGAGAAAAAGAAGGAATCGCTGGTGGCTTGCCAGCGGATACCCATGGTCTTGGCCGTGCTCGCGTCCTCTAAGTCCAGCAAATCCTCGTGCAACAAGTGCTCTTTCGGGAGAGCATGGAGTACTTCCTTCTTGTTCACTGTCCATTTCCTCAGTGGGAATCCAGCTGAATGGAGAGCATCCTTGAGTTCTTGGATGGCGTCGTGGGCGTCCTTCATGGTGTGGGCACGGAGGATTTCACTCGCCCTTGGATACACGTGTTGCACGTCGTGCGCCAGCTGCAAAATCATTTTGATGGCTAGGAAGGGCGCACAGTTTACGCCGAAAGTGACAGTTTGAAGCTCGTAGTCCTGCAGATTACCGCTGCTGCCTCGATAAAGGATTCGCTGGAACGGAGTGTTCTTGGAGTCGACCAGGATCTGTCGATACATTTATGTAATGTCGGCATTAAAGACGAACTGGAAAAATCGCCACTTAAGAACTTGCAGCGTAAGGTCGGACTGGAGAGTTGGCCCTGTATACAATACGTCATTCAGGCTGATACCTCTAGTGGAAGGACTTGAGGCGTTGAAGACGACACGAACCTTGGTGTTAGTGCTGTCAGGTTTGAAGACAGCGTGTTGAGGAAGCTAGAAGTGATGACAGTCGGAGGGTGGAGTTACTCGAATCATGTGGCCCAACTTGGCGTAATCCTGGAGCACCTCATCATACTGGGCTTTTACAGAAGGATTCTTCTGAAGTCGCGCTTCATTCCTCGGGAAATGGGCTAAAGCGATGGGTCTGGAATGGCCCAAATCGACACCGTTCGGATCTTTAAAGGGTAGGGAAACTACATAGCGACCATCCTTCCTCCGCCTGGTGGTTTCTCGAAAAATCTGCTCACAGATTACATCTGCTTCCTTTTCCGGCTTGGCTGGAAGATCTTCCACCTCCCAAAACTTGGTGAGAAGCTCATCAAGGTTTGTTTCGGGCGCGACTTCCGTTTGAGCTGAGAGTGCTCTGCGAGACCCCTGAGATTTGGAGAGGGTAGGCCCGCATAACACCCACCCGAAAATGGTCTCTAGCCCGACGAAATCGTCACCGATGTCCTTCTTGATTCTGTCCCCAAGGATATGAGGGAAGAGATCAACCCCAATCATCATGTCAATTGAGGCAGGCCTATTGTAATGCGGATCAGCCAGCGGGCGATCTAAGCACCCGTAGCGGACCACGTCCGAGAACGGATGCGCTGGAATCGCCCCTGTCAGTCTGGGAACGACTAAGGCTAATGTTTCAACTTGTCTCCTGCTTTCGCAAGGGGCGGACAGCTTTAGCAGACACGCCTTTTCGGCAGAACCTCCGTCACTTTGACCCATGCCGGAAACCGCTGCGTTGATTGGACAGAACGGCGGCTGGATAAGAAGGACAAGAAGGTCGAATCTGCACCCAAATCAATTAGAGCTCGTTCATGAAACTCCTCACCTAGATGGCTGAGGATAACAATGGCGGTGCCTAGGAGGCCTCGGCCTGGAGTGGAGGCCAAATAGCAAATTCGATGGCTGATTGTTGGAAATGGACAGGCCGCTGGAATGCAAGAAGGTGTGATGCCTCTCCTTGCATATATGGCAATTATGGGCACTGGAACAGTCACGGACCTGATGACCACGAGCGAAGCAATTCAAGCATAGGCTCTGTTGCTTGATCCATGGGATGGGACGGCCATGTCCAGGAAACTTGGACACACACGGATGGGGTGGTTCTCCTTCTGACACAGCCTACGGGAAGCCGCCTTAATCTGGGTCTTTGCTGGGAATGCTTGGACCCGAGCTGTGCTAGCAGACTTCCGCGCCCCTGATTGGGCGTCCTGCACACTCGGACTCGCCATGTGATCCTCAGTGGCTTCCAGTACACGGTAGCGATCAGTCAGGAAGCAGTTGAGGTCGTCCCAGGATGACACCGCAGTCTTATTTGAGACGGATTGTTCCCATAACAGGATGGTGGACTTTGGCAGCTTACTGGTACAGATCGCTATGAGAAGAATATCCCAATTCTCTGTACTAGCTCCAGATCGCTCCAAGGCTGTCAAACACCCTGCGTTTGGTTGTCACTGGGACCAGGGACAGTAAGGCTTGTGGACTTAGGAATTGTCTTAGATGGATCGGTGGACATAATCTAGTCGAAGTGGAGGAGAAAGGATATTCCCGGATCAAACAAGTATAAACGAAACGACAGGAAGTGGACTGTATGGCTTGTTGAGTGTATATTAAGAAGGAAATTTTTTTTTCTTTATTATTATTCTCCAGGATTATAAAATTTTTTTTGTATTATTATTATTCGATTTTTAGGAAGCAGAAACAAAAATAAAAGTTATTGTCTTAATTTTAATTTAATAAAAAATAATAATTTATATATTTTATTTTTAACTGTGTATTCGTTCCTCTATGTATTCCCCTTTCTTTTTGGGTAAAATACACGAATTTTTGAATTATCGATTATTTATGGAGTTAATTTCAGTTATCGATTAACACAATCGAATATCGTGCGGGGATGATCAGATTATCGCACCAATTTATACGGATATTAAAAGTAAAATAAGCCGATCAAGGAATTGATCGAGGAATTCACCAGTGAATTCCCGAGAATTGTCACTTGGTGAAATTGGAGTGATGACACTGACAGCGTCTAAGCGATTCTGCCGCGGTGGATGTTGGATGTGGCAAGTGGATATTAATAGTGTTATAAAATCATTAAAAAAAACACGCGAGTGCCGACGTGATAATAATTTGGTTATTATTAATTTTCGGATAATTACTTAGATTGGCTGCAGTGTAGAATAATGCGCGGGAGAAACGATCGCTTTGCACTAATGTGTATGTACATACATGTAATTGTACTTACATTCATGTAATTGTATCTAAATACATGTAAGTGTATTTACATACATGTAAGTGTATTTACATACATGTAAGTGTATTTACATACATGCGCTTGTATGTGGGAGCTTTGTGGAGTTAATTGCGCGCCAAAGTATTATATTGGAAATATATTATATGTATATAAAATATATTTATATATAATATATGTATATATAATATATGTACATAATATATAATGTAATATATTGGAAAGGGCACTTGAACACACACTCGCGATTTAATGACACTTGCAGTTTGGCTTATTGGCAGACCGTATGTATGTATGTACGTATATATGTGGTAGAATTGAATGTATGTAAATGGAACTTAAAAACGCCAATTTTTAACAAACAATTACAGAAAACGAACACAGGATAGGTTGGAAACACATATTGAAATTGCAAAATGCACAAGTCGCTATGGGAGAGCGGGAAACTTTGCACTTGCAATGTGTATGGACAAGAATTATGGCAACACAAACGCAGTACTTATCAGACTTTCCACCGATGCAAGCTGGAGGAGCGGAAGGATATCCGGCTCGAAGGACCAAAATGTTTGTAGGAGGGCGAAAGGCTGACGAGGTTGGCTGGTGCCAATATCTGCTGCTGCTGTTGCTGCGGGGGTGAAGCGGGAAATGTATTAATTAAAACGCGCGATACTGCGTTTATGTTGATTTAAATGTGCTTATTTATTTATTCACTCGCGACAGCGGGTGAACGGGTTGAAATGTACTTATTGACGATTGCAAAATAAATAGAACGAGTACAAGCGACGGAATTCGCGTATTGAATAATACGGCGCTTTTCAACGTAATGCAAGTCACTCCGTTCGGTGTGACCGGCTTTCGTTTTATTGAAAATCCGCCCCTCACTCATCCTGTTTACCCTGTGACGTGAACAGCGTACAATTATAAACTTTGTTACGCGTCTAGCTCTTATGTTTATAGCCCGATTTTTCTGTAACTTTCAGAATAGCTTAACTGAATTTCAAATTACAATACTGTACGATAAGAACATATGCCTAAAAAATTACATTCAAGTTTGAAAATTTTTTTATTTCTTTTGAGAAAAGGGGGCGTGGCAGCCCAGAATTTTTAATGACAATGCATTTATGCTTTTTCTAGGAACCTGCATACTAAAATTGGTGTTCCTATGTGCCATAATTACTGAGATATTCGCCCAAAAAATCAATTTTTTACGAGGTGTTTCTAGTTTTTTGCTCATTGTGGGCGAACGGGCCGTAGCATCAAAAAAAAAAAGATTCTTGTATTGACTGACTTAATATCGAGTCAATAGAAACCAAATTCAAACTTGTAGCTCTTACCATCTCTGAAATCTGTTTGTTCATACGGACAGACGGACATGGCTATATCGACTCGGCTTGTGATGCTGATCAAGAATATATATACTTTGTGGAGTCTGCCACGCCTCCTTCAGCCTGTTACATACTTTTCACAAACCCAATATACTCTCTCATGCAGAGAGTATAAAAAACCAGACAGTCTACAAACCCCAATTAGCCAGAAAGTACAAGAGCTATTGAACTCGTTAAATGCTTAACAAGTGATTTCGCAACACGAGTTTAATAAACTCTATTAAATACGAAAACATCCAGTTTTGCACCCGAAACACAAATGCAATACTCCTTATTCCAATTTATTGTACCAACACAAATATATACTAAAACACATGTATGTCAAATAAGTCTAATCAGCATAATCATGGAATATGCATTGAATTCCAAATAATTATACCAACACAAATAGATATGGAGACACATGTACGTAGCATAAGTTTATCAGCATTTTTATGTAAAAGCTTTCATTTATACATTTTGAAAAAAGAGTTTTTGTTGATTCTGGCCAATAAAATATAAACGTCGTGTTCTTTGTACTTCGCGGAAGTAATTATTTTTTAAATAAACGCATCCTCCAATTCCATAATTGGCGCAGCCGGTAGGATCCTTTTTCATTAAAATATAAATATATTAAGAAAAACTGAGTGCGAAAGAAAATAACAAGAAAGAAAAGTACAGTCGAGCACGCCCGACCGTAGAATACTCTCTGCAATTTATTCCCGATAATTAAATAAAATCGGTATTCGGGTATATCAATTAAAAGTACTTGCAATAAAACACGTCGAAACAAAAACATCTGTTTGTATGTATACACACACATACACATTTGACATTATATGTATACACGCACATATGTATGTGTGTATATGTAATACATACACAATTGGTTGGCACAGCCAGCATTCGCGGGCAGCGCTGCCGCTAGAAAGCAGCGAAAACGTTCGTTCACATGTTTGTATGTTTCTGTCTCGCTTGTACACATGCAGTGGATTGGCGTTAAATTATAAACTTTGTTACGTGTCTAGCGCTTTTGTTTATTGTCCGATTTATATGCAACTTTCAGGATAGTTTGATATATTTTCTCTTCAAATGAATGTGAAATAACAATACTATACGATAAGAACATATGCCATAAAATCGGCATTGAAGTTTTAAAAGTATTTTATTTCTTGTGGGAAAGGGGGCGTGGCAGTCCAAAATTTTTGATGACAATGCAATTATGGCGTCTCTAGGAACCTACGTACCAAAAATGGTATTCCTATGTGCCATAGTTACTGAGATATTCGCCTAAAACATCAATTTTTTTCGAGGTGTTTCTAGTTTTTTGCTCATTGTGGGCGAATGGGGCGTGGCATCGAAAAAAAAAAAAGATTCTTGTATTGACTGACTTAATATCGAGTCGATAGAGACCAAATTCAAACTTGTAGCTCTTACCATCTCTGAAATCTGTTTGTTCATACGGACAGACAGACGGACAGACAGAACGGACAGACAGACAGACAGACAGACGGACAGACGGACATGGCCATATCGACTCGGCTTGTGATGCTGATCAAGAACATATATACTTTATGGGGTCTGCCACGCCTCCTTCTGCCTGTTACATACTTTTCACAAACCCAATATACTCTCTCTTGCAGAGAGTATAAAAATAATTAACATTTATTGGCCGACGGTAAAAATAAACTAAAAATCAGTTTAACTAGAAATCAGTACAGTGTACAAACGGAATCAACTCTTGCACAAATAAAACTAAAAATAAGTTTTAACTAAAAATCATTGTAGTGCAATAACAAATAAAAATGAAAATTCTGGCGTCAAGAAAGCATCAAAGACTAGCGAATTTCGACAAAACAAGAATGGCTCAAGAGAACCCACAAATGAAACAGGCAGACCTGTTAGAACAACTGGCTATTAGAGAACAGCAGCTGGAGCAGTTACGGCAAGCTTATGTACAACTTCAGACCAACAACACTAGTACAGCGCAGCAAGGACGATTGTTCAAAACAATTAATCACCTAGCCACGTTCTCTGGAACAGGGGACATCTCGATAAATTCATTCATTAGCAGCGTGGAATATCTACTCTTGTCAATACAAGACCCGGAATTGAAGCGAGAAGCCAAACGGACCATTTTCCATAGGACGAGTCAAGAACAAGCAAATGATGTAGTGATCAACGTACCGAAACCCGACAACTGGGAGCTGATAAAAGCAACTTTAAAACTAAGGTACAGACCAGACACGGAACCACACCAACTCTACCGAAGAATCTGCGATTTAAAAGTGAATACGGTGAGCGAGCTAGCTGTGGAAATACAAAATATAAAACAGATGAGCTAATAGTTTATCATAAGAACGACAACTTTATAGATCTAAGTAATATTGAAAGCGTATTAGTCAATACTGTAATAGAAATGACACAAGGCACACTACTAGACAAAATTTATGAAGAGAGAGAATTAGGCGCAATATTGAAAACAATAATGTTACGCAGTTATGAGGACAGTTGTATTAGATATCAATATAGAAAAGCCAGAGCCAACAGAAATAATTCAGAAGCAGGGCCGAATAACAGAAATCAGGGAAATAATAATCAAAATATGCAACAACAACAGAGCTATAGGAATGTTAATCAGAATAATAACCAACAGCAAAACTATAGGAATACTTATCAGAATAATCAGCAAGTTCCAGAAACTAAAGATTGGAACCAAACTAATAAGAACCAGCAACATAATTACCGAAATAACAATTCAGGGGAATTTAGACAAAATAATGTACAACAAAACGTAATAAGCAACAACTCAGGACAAAGTAGACAAAATTATCAACAAACAGGCTCGCAGCAAACTAGGCAGTATAAACCAGGTAATGCAGTACCCATGGAAATAGATAATTTAGAAACTGACCAGAACAGGAGTAGGGATGACCAATATCAAAATGACGATTACAACGAATACATCAACGACCAAAACAACGATTCAAACCACTATTACGAACAACAGCCAGAGGTTAAAAATGCCGTTTTTTTTACGAAGCAGCTTCGGAATGCCTACCATTAATTGAACTTAACATAAATAAGAAAAAATACGTAGCGTTAATAGATACGGGAGCCACTTTAAGCTTGGTGAACGATCAAATAAACAGTTACAGACAAATTAAATTGAACAGACCAATACCATACAGCACGATAAATAGCAGAGACGTAATACAGTACGAAATACACACAACAGCACCGAGAGAATTTAATTTACCAAATAACGCAAGGGTACGATGAAAAGTAGCCCCACTAACAGCAAGGAAAAATAGTTTCGTCATAGGAATAGACCTCCTAAATTTTCTAAACGCTTTTTTCAACATCGAAAAAAAAATCTTAACATAAAATCATAAAGAAAATTCAATTATCAATAACCCATATCAGTACAAGGAAGTATGTACATTAGAAAGTAAGGAAGGAAACCTCGATAACATTAACTTTGAACATTTAAATACAGAAGAACGGAAAGAAATTGAACTTATTTTACAACGGTATAGTGAACTATTTTTTGAAGAAGGAGACATATTGACGAGTACGACAGAAATCGAACACGAAATACGGACAACCACAGACGAACAGCTAAATTCAAAACTTTACAGGTATCCAATACAACATGAGGAAGAAGTAGGGAGACAAATAAAAGAAATGACAGAACAAGGTATAATAAGAAAAAGTAATTCAAGATATTCAAGTCCTTTGATATTTCAATATTTCACGACTTATGATTTAGCAAAGGAATATCATCAGATTTTGGTTAAGGAAGAAGATAGGAAGAAGACAGCATTCGTAACGCCACACGGCTTATATGAGTTTATAAGAATGCCATTCGGGTTAAAAAATGCCCCAGCCACTTTTCAAAGGCTGATGAATGAAATTTTGAGGGACCACATAAATAAACAAGAAAGAAAAGTACAGTCGAGCACGCCCGACCGTAGAATACTCTCTGCATTTTATTCCCGATTATTTTAATAAAATCGATATCCGGGTATATCAATTGATAGTACTTGCAATAAAACACGTTGAAACAAAAACATATGTATGTATGTATGTATATACACATATATATTGTACATATGACATTATATGTATGCACGCACATATGTACACAGAGAAAAAAATGACGTTCTAAAAGTAAGTCCGAATGACCTTAATTTAAGAATTTTCTATTCTTAAAAAACATTCTCAATTTAAGTGTGAATTACTTAAAATGAGCATAAAAATACTTGAAACAAGTGCAACGTAACTTATTATAAGAGCAATCGATCTTGAATCAAGTATTAATATGAAATTACTCGATCTGAGTACGAAATTCTTAATTCAAGTTCGGGGCCCCGGTTCAAACCCGCTGCTGGACATCACAAAAAAATTTTTTTTTCTTTATTTCCTTTTCTTGCTATTTTTTAAAATTGTTTAAGTGCTTTATATTATTAACTTCAAATTAAATGCTGTATAAACATATTTTAACAGCATTTACCAATAGACAAGATTGTTCAACTTCAAATCAAGAATTTTAAATTTTATATCTAAGTTTCTCTAACTTAAATTAAAATGATCGAATCTTATAACAAGTAGCCTAAAATCTTAAAGTACTAAATTTAAGAACATCTAAATTAAAATAAGAATGTTCATTCTCAATGACAAAAATAAAACAACACATAAAAACATACAAATAAACCCAAAAAAGTATTTGTGTGTAAATCAGAGGTCGACACGCATACAATTGCATTAAGCGATTGTGTGTATAAAACACACGCGAAAGATTGTTATATTTTCTTGCTTTACTTTTCGCATTGTTCATGTTAAGACAGCGCTGCGGCAGAGCGAAAGCCTATGAGCCTAGAGCATAGGCTGTACCGACCAGTACACTGGTGTTAATATGTACATATGTATGTGTGTACAAGCATATGCATATACATACTACATTCATAAGAAAACACATACATGTACTTATTTTTGCTAGTTTTCGACGCGCAGACCGTCGCGACAAAAATGATACATGTTGTTGGTAGGCACAAAAAGTAAAGATCTGCTTAACCCCTATGCAACTCTTATTTTTCTTAGCTCTGACTTTCGTATAACTTTTATGATTTGTAGAAAATTTTGTCATATAAACATAGTTAAATATATAACAAAACGTTCCTTAATAATTATAGAGTTATCTTAAATCAAAGATTCTATATTCAAATAAATAAAATGGGCAAAGATAAAATCATTAAAACATTTAAGGACAGCGGTCCCGCAAGGGTTAAATATTTTTCTATTCGTTTTGGGTACAGTTTGTCTCTATACGCGTAAAATGCGAAGCGAGAATATCGACAGTAACGGTAAATTTCTGTCGCTGTTCTTTAACATGTATAGGAATCTATAAAGTGGGATAGAGAAAGAAGCATTTTTCGTGCCTCTTCTGGTAAATTTCACAATTCGCTTTGTTTCACATCGTTGTGTGTGAAATTGGTTTGCTTGCATTATTGAGTTATCATTGTTGCAAGTAGGATGTCGGAGTGCGAAACTATGTAATAATTATAAAGTGAGTGACGATTCGGAATGTTTATTAAAATAATTTAATTTATTTGAAGTGCTTAAGTGCCTAATGTGTCAGGTAAGTTAAAAGTGCAAGAAAGTGAAATAGTTAAATATATACATGTCTGTACGTGTACAGTGGCTCATAGCGTTTTCTTTAATTCTAATTTACGTTTTTAGTTGCTATAACTTAAAAACTATAATCAGTATAAAAAAAAACTTTAAACATTAAAAGTTTTTTAGTTATAGCAAATATAGAATGTATTATGAAAGTGAAGAAAATACATATACATATGTACATATAAACATGCAAGCATTTATGTATAAAATACTACATACATTTGTATATACATACATATGTACATTTGTTATGTGTATTTAAACACAAATAAAGACGCGTGTGTTTAAATAATTGTCACATAATTGACTCAAGTTTAATTTGTTAAAAAAAATGTATGTATATAGCCGTGTCTGGAAATCGTGAACAAATTTTATCACAACATTAAGTTCTAATGGCTCAAAAGAAACATCAATTCCAATTGTTCACTATTTTGTGTTCTTTTTATATAGAGGGCATAATACCTAGACACGTCTGTATACATGAATTTATTTTTTTAAAAAATTTATATTGAGTCAATTAATTGACGATTATGAAAAGGTACGCATAGAACTATACCTTTTAATACACAAAATACATGTATTTGCATACATACATACACACATGAAGTAATATGCAAATATATGTACATATGCAAATGCGTGTATACATATATAAACAAGAAAGAATGTATAGTCCTTAAATTTAATTATATAATAAAAAAATAATATATTATAAAAAAAATAAAAAAAATTATATTCTGTTAGGTAATGTGATTTTACTTCAGATGGCTTGGCCAACGCAAAAGTTATAATCATATAAATTCATATTTGAGCGTTTTTTGACCGATCGTCCCTATGGGAGCTATACGATATAGTTGTCCGATTTGGATGAAACTTAGTCAATATGTTTATATTATTGACAGATATATTCTGTGTAAGTTTCACTTCGATTGGTTGGCCAACGCAAAAGTTATTCATATAAATTCATATTTGGAGCGTATTTTTGACCGATTGTCCCTATGGGAGCTATATGATATAGTTGTCCGATTTGGATCAAACTTAGTCAATATGTTTATATTATTGACAGATATATTCTGTGTAAGTTTCACTTCGATTGGTTGGCCAACGCAAAAGTTATTCATATAAATTCATATTTGGAGCGTATTTTTGACCGATTGTCCCTATGGGAGCTATATGATATAGTTGTCCGATTTGGAAAACAAAAAAGTTTTCTATACTAAAACGTGCTATTTTTACCTGTTTTTACCTTTGTATGCACATAGAACGCCCTAAAGTGGGCGTGTCAAAAAACAAAAGCAAACTTGTACTGCTTGGGCATTTTATCTTTCGTTTGCGACCACTCGGGCCTTTCTAGCTCTTATAGTCTCTGAGATCCTTTTGTTCACACAGACGGACAGACGGACGGACGGACAGACGGACAGACGGACATTGCTATATCGTCTCGGCTGTTGATGCTGATCAAGAATATATATACTTTATGGGGTCGGCCACGCCTCCTTCTGCCTGTTACGCACATTTCGCTTCAGACAAACTTAATAGACCCCTATACTCTTGTTTAGAGTACGGGGTCTAACAAGTAAGAAAGGCTACAGTCGAGCTAAAGACCCCGTACTCATAGTATTTGCAATAAAACACTTTGAAACAAAACCATCAGTTTGTAATAGGGATGCAAATCGCCAAGAAAATGCCGACATAAATATTAATTAAAATATCACATCAAATCAAATATCGATATTATCAACAACTGAATTCAAATACGGTATATCGCTATAGATATAGACATAATGACCAAATATTACATTCGATATCATATCGCAATTATAATTACTATTGTATTGAATATCGATATATGATTTATCGTATCGTATGCATACATGTGCGTGCATCGTCCGCGAGCAGCGCTGTCGCTACACAAGCAGCGAAAACGTTCGCTCACATGTTTATATGCTTCTGTCTCGCTTGCACACATGCATTGACATTGCGTGCAATTGTTAACATTGTAACGTGTCTAGCTCTTTTGTTTATTGTCCGATTTGAATGCAACTTTCAGGTTAGTTTGTGATACTTTGTCTCCAAACGAATTTGAAATTACAATACCGTACGATAAGTGCAAATGCCTTAAAAATGGCATTGAAGTTTGAAAATTATTTCATTCGTGTGGGAAAACGGGGCGTGGCAGTCCAAAAATTTTAATAACAATGCATTTATGCTGTCTCTAGCAACTTACATACCAAAAATGGTATTCCTAAGTGCTATAGTTACTGAGATATTTGCTTAAAACATCAATTTTTTCCGAGGTGACCGAGGTTTTTTACAATTTGCGGGGGCGGTAAGGGGCGTGGCAAAGATTTAAAATAAACTTGATCTGCCTGACATAAAGACGCTAGAGAGTAACGGGTATCCTAAAGTCGCGAGGCGACTATAGCATTCTTTCTTGTTAGACCCCGTACTCTAAAAAAGATGATCAGCATCAACAGCCGAGTCGATATAGCGATGTCCGTCTGTCCGTCTGTCCGTCCGTCCGTATGAACACCTGGATCTTTTAAACTACAAAAGCTAGAGGCACCAAATTTAGAATGAAAGTCCGTCTGCTTCGCGAGCAGATCAAGTTTATTTTAAATCTTTGCCACGCCCCTTACCGCCCCCGCAAATTGTAAAAAACCTCGGTCACCTCGGAAAAAATTGATGTTTTAAGCAAATATCTCAGTAACTATAGCACTTAGGAATACCATTTTTGGTATGTAAGTTGCTAGAGACAGCATAAATGCATTGTTATTAAAATTTTTGGACTGCCACGCCCCGTTTTCCCACACGAATGAAATAATTTTCAAACTTCAATGCCATTTTTAAGGCATTTGCACTTATCGTACGGTATTGTAATTTCAAATTCGTTTGGAGACAAAGTATCACAAACTATCCTGAAAGTTGCATACAAATCGGACAATAAACAAAAGAGCTAGACACGTAACAAAGTTTACAATTGCACGCAATGTCAATGCATGTGTGCAAGCGAGACAGAAGCATATAAACATGTGAGCGAACGTTTTCGCTGCTTGTGTAGCGACAGCGCTGCTCGCGGGCGATTTGCAAAAAAAATATTAAAAATTATAATTTTATTAATTTATTTTTGATTTGATATTGAATGCGATATTTGGTCATTATGTCCATATCTATAGCGTATTTGAATTCAGTTGTTGATAATATCGATATTTGATTTGATGTGATATTTTAATTAATATCGATATCGGCATTTTCTTGGCGATTTTGCATCCCTATTACAAATTGATGGTTTTGTTTCAAAGTGTTTTATTTGCAAATACTATGAGTACGGGGTCTTTTACAGTCGGCTAGCTCGACTGTAGCCTTTCTTACTTGTTATATTATTGACAGATTAGTCTCTCAGTTTTAAAGCTATCTTGATGAAACTTGGTACAGATGTGTGCAGGCAGATCATTTGTAAAAATCGGCCGGATCGGATGACTATATCATAAAGCTCTCATAGGAACAATCGGTTGAAAAAAATTTTTTTTTTGAGCTATTTCAACCAAATTGAGTCTATATGCATTTAGTACCAAATCCCATGTGCAAACCGAATTTCATCGGAATCGGACCACTATATCATATAGCTGCCATACGAACAATCGGTTTAAAATGATGAAAATGCTTAGTATGAAAATGTTTAGTGTCGATTGAGCGATTTCAACCAAACTCACGCCATAAGCATTTGTAATCATTCCCCAGCTGTTGACCAAACTTTATTCGGATCGAACCACTATATCATACAGCTGCCATAGGAACAATCGGTTCAAAGGCTTAGTATGAAAATTTTTAATGTCTATTGAGCGATTTCAACCAAATTCACGCAGTCCACATAAGCTATCATTTCCAAAATGCTGACCAAATTTCATCTAAATCAGACTACTTTATCATACAGCATACATAGAAACCACTGGTAACAGAATCCAATGAACACAACATGATGGTTATTTAATATTCGCCGAACCGAAGATAACCTTTCTTTCTTGTTTGACTATTAATTTTCACGATAACTGCAGATAACTCCATTAAAAATCGATACATCGATAATTCGTGGTTTTACCCAAAAAGATAGTGGAATACATAGAGGAACGAATACACATTTAAAAATAAAATATACATATTAATATTTTTTTTAGAATTATAAATTAAGACTACAATTTTATTTTTGGTCCTGCTACCTAAAAATCGGATAAAAAAAATTCTATTATAGTGGAATTTAATAATAAACATGTAAGAAAGGCTACAGTCGATAGAGCCGACTGTAAAAGACCCCGTACTCCTTCTAGTGCGCGTTTTTCCATACAATTCACCAATTTTCGACCGATTTGTCCTATGGGAGCTATAGGCTATAGTTGTCCGATCCGGACCAAACTTGGTGAGGATAGTTATAATGGTACCATATATATAATGTGTTAGTTTGACTGCAATCGCTCAACTAAAACTTCATGTCTCCATACAAATCACCAACTTTTGACCGATTTGTCCTATGGGAGCTATAGGCTATAGTTGTCCGATCCGGACCAAACTTGGTAAGGATAGTTATAATGGTACCATATACATAATATGTTAGTTTGGTTGCAATCGCTCAACTAAAACTTCATGTCTCCATACAAATCACCAATTTTCGACCGATTTGTCCTATGGGAGCTATAGGCTATAGTTGTCCGATCCGGACCAAACTTGGTGAAGATAGTTATAATGGTACCATATACATAATGTCAATCGCTCAACTAAAACTTCATGTCTTTATACAAATCACAAATTTTCGACCGATTTGTCCTATGGGAGCTATAGGCTATAGTTGTCCGATCCGGATGAAACTTGGTGAGGATAGTTATAATGATACCATACACATAATGTGTGAATTTGGTCTCTCTAGCTCTAATCGTTTTCATGTTATGGTGATGTGAAAAAAGTTTTTTACAATTTGCGGGGCCGGTATGGGGCGTGGCAAAGATTTGAAATAAACTTGATCTGCTCGCGAAACAGACGGACTTTCATTTCAAATTTGGTGGCTCTAGCTCTTGTAGTTTAGAAGATCCAGGTGTTCATACAGACGGACGGACAGATGGACGGACGGACAGACGGACATTGCTATATCGCCTCGGCTGTTGATGCTGATCAAGAATATATATACTTTATGGGGTCGGCCACGCCTCCTTCTGCCTGTTACGCACATTTCGCTTCAGACAAACTTAATAGACCCCTATACTCTTTTTTAGAGTACGGGGTCTTAAAATAATAGTAATAATAAAATAATAATAATAATTATTATTATTAACCCTCTAACGCTCATAAGTGTCTTGAGACACTTATTTTATTTTTAAATTTAAAAAAAATTGGGAGCTTTTTTTGTCTTTCAAATATTGCTTGATCGTTAATAAAACATTCAAATTTACTGAGAAAAAAGCTTTTAAAGCTCTCCAGTGCTTTAAACGGTACTTTTTATTTTCATAAACACAAAACATATGTTTTTTCGCGCGTGTAAATTGATCTGTTGCATGTGCTGTTGTGCAACAATTATTTTACAAAATCTGTGAAAGCAATCCATTTAAAATAATTTTTTATTGGAAGGTATGTTTATTTACAATTTAAACTAGTTTACAAAAATAAAAATAAATAAAAAATGTGCGTTGTAGCTTAAAAACAGTGATAAGTGTCTTGAGACACTTTTGGGGCTGCAAGCAACTTTTTTACCAGCAGCTATTTCACAACTGCTTGCAATTTTGTCCCTTCCGATGCAGAGTTATCCGAGTCAAGTGACGACGAGGAAGATGACTTAAATGTAGCAGAAACTCTAAAAGCTGCTGTGGAGGATATTAGCACAATATCATTTGCTTGTAATGATGAAGAGAATGTGCCTGATAATGGTCAGTCTGAGCCTATTAGGAAATCCCTGAAAAGACAACGATCGCCACTACCAACTATTAAAGGCATAACATGCGTGGCTTTGCCATCTTCTGGTGGCTTTACTGGTGCTGGTAAGACAACAACATTGCGATATATTATTTTATATTATGTGATTAGTTAATTAATGTCTTTTAGGTATTGAATCAATAGCAAAGGAGCCGAGCAAAATTTTTGTGGCGACAGCAATTTATGCAATTGCATGTAAACAATGTTGCTTTTCAAGGCGACTCTTCATTGCCGGCTGAAATAATGAATCTCAAAACTCCTTCAGAGATATTTCGCTATTTTTTTGATGCCAAAATCATGGATATGATAGTGGAAGAAACCATGCGCGCAGCTTTAGTGGAGAACATATCAACAAGATTCCAAATAAACATTGAAGATGTTCATCATTATATAGGAATATATGATATATATGTCAATATATAGCTACCCGAGCATGAGAAGCTACTGGGGAAAAAATGCCTTTTTACCCATTGCATCCAGTATGAACCGCACAAAATTTGAGACAATTAAACAGCACCTGTCATTACGTGATGAAAGCCAGCGGATCAAAAAGGGACAACCAGGCTACGATCCATTATTTGCTGCTACTCGAATTTTTTATCATTGTATTGATATGGCAGCAACAAATGCTTATATTCTTTATAGGCGAATTCAAAAACAAAACGCAATCAGTGACAAATTGATGGAACTTCCCGATTTTCGCGAGTCAATCGCTGAAGGATTGGTGGCTTTTAGAAATAAAGCCCACGCAGGTCGTCCAGTCAGTACCGTATCTCTACAAGACCAGATGCAGTCACCATCTTTGCGAACAGATCGGTCACCTTTTTCACAATCCCCACGGGCCCGACCATCACAGCTTGAGCTTAAACTTGGAAAAAAAAACTTTACACCCAATAGCGGAATTACGTTTTGACCAAGTCAACCACTTCCCAAATCGGTTGGATCGGGACAATAAGAGACGGTGCAAGCTCTGTAAATCATCACAAACGCAATGCATTTGTGAAAAATGTAATTTACATCTATGCTGCACATCAACAAAAAATTGTTTTAAAACATATCATATGAATAATAAAAATTAACATTTCTATTAAATACGTTTTTTTTTACTCTTAGATGCCCAAGAGTGTCTTGAGACACTTATTACCTTTTGCACCTGACGGCTAAACAAAAACTTCTATATTTTTTTCTGAGTTCATTTTTGAGTTTAGAAGCCTAAATTTACTTAAAAAAAAAATTGTTCCAATTATTTTCCTCCAATAGTTTAGAAAACAGCATTAGAGGGTTAATTATAATTATTATTATTATTATAATTATAATTATTATAATAATTATTAGACCCCGTACTCTAAAAAGAGTAGAGGGGTCTATTAAGTTTGTCTGAAGCGAAATGTGCGTAACAGGCAGAAGGAGGCGTGGCCGACCCCATAAAGTATATATATTCTTGATCAGCATCAACAGCCGAGTCGATATAGCGATGTCCGTCTGTCCGTCTGTCTGTCTGTCTGTCTGTCTGTCTGTCTGTCTGTCTGTCTGTCTGTCCGTCCGTATGAACACCTGGATCTTCTAAACTACAAGAGCTAGAGCAGCCAAATTTGGAATGAAAGTCCGTCTATATGTCAGGCAGTTTAAGTTTATTTCAAATTTTTGCCACGCCCCCTACCGCCCCCGCAAATTGTAAAAAACTATTTTCACATGACCATAACTTGAAAACGACTAGAGCTAGAGAGACCAAATTCACACATTATGTGTATGGTACCAATATAACTATCCTCACCAAGTTTGATTCGGATCGGACAACTATAGCCTATAGCTCCCATAGGACAAATCGGTCAAAAATAAAAAATTTGTATGAAGACATGTATTGTTAGCTGGCCGATCGCAACCAAACTTACACAGGATGTGTGTATAATTACTAAAAGTATCCTCACCAAATTTGGTCCAAATCGGACAACAACAACATATAAAACAAATTAATCAAAAATGCTGAATTTTATGAATAAATTGTTTGTTTACACTTGCTTGCAATAAAAGATTTAACTCTACGTTTAGCTACTGCAACTTCAATAAGGAGCGTAGTCTAGGTAGTAGAGATGCGCGCTTCGTACGTGTTTGTTAGACCGGGATCCCGGGTTCGAATCCAGTCAGTGAAATATGCTATTTGTTTACTTTTTAAATTTTAATTATTTACATAAACTTCAAAGCGGAGTGTGGTCTAAGTAGTATAGATGCCTGTTCTAATTCTTCGCACTTGTATGTTAGCCCGGGATCATGTGTTCGAGCGCTGTCAGGGACATTTTATTAATTTTTGTTATATAACAAAATAACAAAAAAAATATTATATGTAAATGCAGATAGTCGAGCGCTTTTAAGAGAGGGGCGTTGTGCAGCTGTTAGGGCTCTGACGCGTGTGTGTGAAGTCCGAGGTTCGAGTCCCGTCAGTGAATTATTGTTTTTTTTTATTTCAATTTAAATTTAAAATAATAATTTAGAATTGTAAAATAATAAATTTAAATTGTAAGACATGGTTTTTTTTTAAAATTAGCCAAGTAAGGAAATTGTGCATTTAATTGTGTATATATTTACATACATTTGTATATAAATATGTATGTATATAAAATGTGAATCACTCCACTTTTCTTCTTTTTCGTATGGAAAATGCGCACTTCTGTGAGTACGGGGTCTTTTACAGTCGGCTCTCTCGACTGTAGCCTTTCTTACTTGTTATTATTAATAATAATTATTTTTAGACCCCGTACTCTAAAAAAGAGTAG
Source organism: Drosophila cardini (assembly GCA_018903735.1). Lineage (NCBI taxonomy): Eukaryota > Metazoa > Arthropoda > Insecta > Diptera > Drosophilidae > Drosophila > Drosophila cardini. The sequence continues at coordinate 40,690 of JAEIGM010000272.1, forward strand.
AGGGGTCTATTAAGTTTGTCTGAAGCGAAATGTGCGTAACAGGCAGAAGGAGGCTTTTCCGACCCCATAAAGTATATATATTCTTGATCAGCATCAACAGCCGAGTCGATATAGCGATGTCCGTCTGTCCGTCTGTCTGTCTGTCTGTCTGTCTGTCTGTCTGTCTGTCTGTCTGTCCGTCCGTATGAACACCTGGATCTTCTAAACTACACGAGCTAGAGCAGCCAAATTTGGAATGAAAGTCCGTCTATATGTCAGGCAGGTTAAGTTTATTTCAAATTTTTGCCACGCCCCCTACCGCCCCCGCAAATTGTAAAAAACTATTTTCACATCACTATAACTTGAAAACGACTAGAGCTAGAGAGACCAAATTCACACATTATGTGTATGGTACCAATATAACTGTCCTCACCAAGTTTGATTCGGATCGGACAACTATAGCCTATAGCTCCCATAGGACAAATCTCTCAAAATTAAAAATTTGTATGAAGACATGTAATGTTAGTTGGCCGATCGCAACCAAACTCACACAGGATGTGTGTATAATAATTAAAAAGTATCATCACCAAATTTGGTCCAAATCGGACAACAACAACATATAAAACAAATTAATCAAAAATGCTGAATTTTATGAATAAATTGTTTGCTCGCAATAAAAGATTTAACTCTACGTTTAGCTACTGCAACTTCAATAAGGAGCGTGGTCTAGGTAGTAGAGACGCGCGCTTCGTATGTGTTTGTTAGACCGGGATCCCGGGTTCGAATCCAGTCAGTGAAAAATGTTTTTTGTTTACTTTTTAAATTTTAATTATTTACATACACTTCAAAGCGGAGTGTGGTCTAAGTAGTAAAGATGCCTTATCTAATTCTTCGCACTTGTATGTTAACCCGGGATCATGGGTTCGAGCGCCGTCAGGGACATTTTAATAATTTTTGTTATATAACAAAATAACAAAAAATATTACATGTAAATGCAGATAGTCGAGCACTTTTAATAGAGGGGCGTGGTGCAGCTGTTAGGGCTCTGACGCGTGAGCATGAAGTCCGAGGTTCAAATCCCGTCAGTGAATTATTTTGATTATTATTATATTTTATTTCAATTTAAATCTAAAATAATAATTTCGAATTGTAAAATAATAATTTCAAATTGTAAGACATGGCTTATTTTTAAAATAGGCCAAGTATGGAAATTGTGCATTTAATTGTGTATATATTTACATACATTTGTATATAAATATGTATATATACAAAATGTGAATCACTCCGCTTTTCTTTTTTTTCGTATGGAAAATGCGCACTTCTGTGAGTACGGGGTCTTTGCAGTCGGCTCGGTCGACTGTAGCCTTTCTTACTTGTTATTATTATTATTAATAATACATCAATAATATTATTGTTTATTTACTAGGAAATCTGTTATTATCAAATATTTGTGTTCGTTTTACCCCATGTATGAAAAGTATGTTTACTATACCCCAAAACCCTGTACAGTTAAAAATACTGAAAAACTATATCACTGTGCTTATAACTGATAACTCAATGAGAACTCTACAGAATATTGTACAGCTTTCACCAACATTCATTTAAATTGTACAGTAAAAACATTGTACTCATTTCTACAATGAATGATTCAATTTACCTTTCAAATACATTCATGCATATGGCTGGTATGTATGCATGTACATATGTATGTATGCATGTAACGTCATGAAGTTTCACGATGGATCCGACATGAAAAAGGCAGTAGGTTTGGCTTGGGACCCGAGCTCATTCGCAATAGTACAATAGTAGCATTCAACCGGTTCATTTTGGCAAAGATCGTCAAGCTTTGGTTGCCTGCAAGCCTCTTCAGTCAAAGTGTCAATTTCGATCGCTGCAGCGCTTTCTGGACCCTCAGGGACTAATCCGTGTCGGTGAACGTCTGCAAAACTCGGATCTCGATTTTGAAGCAAAGCATCCGCTTCTGTTGCCTATCCCTAATAGCGTTTTATCATGTCAAATGTCTTCATTCCCGGCCTCAGAGTCTGCTTGCTGCCCTACGCCAAAGGTACTGGCCCATTGGAGGATTAAAAGCGGTCGCATCAGTCATCTACAGCTGCGCGAGCATGTCATGGCACCCTTGACAGCGGACCGGGTGCAACCAAGTGTCACGTTCCACGTCACCGGCATTGACTTCCGTGGACCATTTTACTTCAAATCGGAGATCAGAAACAGGCCTTCGATAAAATGTTACATTAGCGTAATTGCCTGTTTCGCTACCAAGGGAATCCATTTAGAGCTGGTCGAGGATTTATCCGCTCCATCATTTATCGCCGCTCTGAAAAGATTCATCAGTCTTCGAGGCAAGCCTTATGCCGTTTGGTCCGATAACGCAACGAACTTCGTTGGTGCCAAAAACGAGATCGCTGAGCTAAGACATCTGTCACTTGGAATAAATTGGCATTGTATTCCTCCTCGTTCTCCACACTTTGTCCCATTACAGTAAATCCAAGTGACTTGCAAGCGCTGACTCCTGGGCATTTCCTGTGGGAAAAAGCCAACGTCACCATAGATGAGCCTGACGTCACACGCCTGAAGATAAATTACTTAAATCCTTGGCAGCATGTTTGCAGGATACAGCACGCATTTTGGAGAAGCTGGAGCTCTAGTTATTTATCCTTATTGCAGGAAAGAAGATAGTGCCATTCTACCCATTCAAATCTTCAACCTGGTGATATGATGCTGCTAAAGAAGCAAAATCAGCCTCCACTAAAATGGTCTCTACGGCATGTCGACAGCACAACTCCTGGAGACGACGGTGTTGTGCGAGTCGACATCATAAGAACGAGCAACGACCCAGTCAGAAAAAGCCGTTAACAAGGTCGCTGTTCTGCCGATCGAGACCACATCAGTTGAAAGACTTAAGCTCCCAACGGCGCACACTGGGGCAGCGGCCCGAAAAACGTGGCAAAAATCATTTTTGTGATGGTAGCGTTCGGCAAAAAGAATAATGAGGTTTGGTTAAGAAATGATTAAAACTGGTAAATCCAAAATTCCAAAAATCGGTTGAAAATTGTGGGTGCTAGAGCCCCTCAAAGTTGACATATTTTTTTGAAATGTGCCGAACTGCATGCATTTCTGTCGCAAAGTATGAACTTTTAAAATTGAATTTTGGGCGAACTAATCCATCAATCTTAATGTTCTTATTTTTTATAATAAAAGTATATTAATTCTTAATAAAGTTTAGTATAAATTTTAATTTTCGCTTAATAACTGCTTTTTCCAGAAAAGATTAAAAAATAGACTATTTTTGGGCCATTTTTTTAAACTAAAAAGTTGGACTTAAATTCTAATGTTCATCCAAGGTCAAAATGAAACTATATACATATGACAGAGGGATCATTCCTCTAATATGTCTATATAGTATCCTTTGCCCGTACTTGCCCGTTTAGAAACAAGAGTCAAAAAACTAACGCAACCAAGAGAATTGAAAGAAAATAGTTGTAGCTCTGATAAGTCAGCACTATTAGATATTCTTATGTTGATGATTATTAAAAAAAACCATTACGCAATGTTTTTTAGCAAAAATGCATTAAAGAAATTCATAACATGATTTTGATTTTCTTCTTCCATTCCCCGCTTTTTAAGGGGTATCAATTGTTTTATGACTTGTTTTTGATTGGGCATAATCGGAAAATAAGATTCGTAAACTTAATTTAGAGTAATGCTAACTCAATGAAGTGTATATATTCTCCTCAATATCTTATGTTAAATTTAAGAGTTTAATTCCTGCAAAAATTTACGATTTACATTGAAAGATAGTAGACTTTGTTTGCAAGCAAACAGCATCATCAGATCCACCAATTTTAAAAAGGATTTCGAAGAGAATAGTTTCAGTTCCGAAAAAATTAAGTCTATTAAGTATTACAATAAATGTAAATGTATGTTTTGAAGAAAAATGACAGTAAAAAGAAATAAAGAAAAATAACCTCAAAATAATATAACCAAAAATGTTGGCATCAACATTTAGTAAATTCGTTCAGAAATTTGTCTTAAACATATTAAAATGTGATATCAATATAAAAATAAGATTGAAAACAATAGTTTGCGATAAAAAATTGTATTTTAAAATTTTTATTTTATGTGTTTAATATGAGCAGTAACATTAGTGAACTTTTGATCTTAAATTTTCAAGCACCCTGTTGACCGAAAATGCTGTTCGAACGTTTATTTTATAGCTTAATAAGTTTTTTAATGACTGATTTGTAAATTTTTCAAATATCTTTATTGGTTCAAAAGATATGAATTTTGCAAAGTTTTTTGGCACGCTTCCCCACTGTGCGGCGGGAGGATGTTCGCAGCAGATGTTAACTGACAATACATTTCGCACGATGTATATATTGATAGATCGATGCTTTATATCGATCAACTCAAATTCGTCGGAATTGTATTTTTTGTTTCTGAAGCCAAGCGCACGAACATTACATTGTCTTGCGTTAATACTTTCGGATGCATTAAAAAAGAGTGAATAGAGAATTAAACATGCGTTTTTCTTATTGGTTTGCTTTTCTAAGTTCTTAGATTGCGAACGAAGGGGATGCAAAATAGCGTTTCCCTGAAACACAAGTGTTTCGACAAATTGTTCTGCAGAGCGCTTTTTGCTTGCGAACAAAGCTCTGGGGATAGCATATGGAAATTGCTGACAGGACATTTTGGAATCAGTGTGTCTTTTGAGACTGATTCCAAAGTGTTCCAATGTTCACTAGAAATGGTTAAAAGACAGGTTCTCTCGGAAGAACGTAGAGGTTTTAATGCTGAAATCCTGAGTTCTGATACTAGTTCCACTACGCTTCGAGTGATGTTTGACGCCTCGTGTAAGTCAACATCGTCATACTCTGGTAACGAATTACTGATGGTAGAACATTCGTTCATGTCGTAAGTTCCGTCTGAGCCGGTATGCCTTAACCGCAAATATCAAACTGGGAAAAAGACAGGAGCCCGAAATTCTCGTAGTGGACGAACATCAATTGGCAAAATGGTTTTCAAACCATTTTTACGTGTTAAAAGGAAGCCGGAAATTCGAAACGTTTGATTTCCAATGATGCCTATTCGAAAAATACGCTTGGGATGAGGAGGACACCAAGGTTAGATACTTTTCAGTATCACTTGGATAGTAGTTTCGCCATATTAAGTCCTACCAAGCGAAATACATTGTTTGATGGGTTTGCGTATATGTTAGCCCAAATATACGCGTTGGACCTATGTCGAATCGAGAGTGCGAGTTTCTAGAATGATTCAGGAAATCGCACTACATTGTATAAAAAGTTCCCTTTCATTATTAGCAACATTTGTAGCCAATCAAGTTGCAGGCATCAAAGAGATGTTCAGTGCTGTATCTTGGAGACATGGACCCGACACTATCAAGTGGGTTCGACGTTCCGAAACTCAAATTTTGTCGATCCATTGTTA